>JAQFVV010000753.1:0-236500 GCA_028023455.1 Epiperipatus broadwayi | reverse complement strand
TGGTCTCTTATCAAACAACAATCAATGCTATAAATGCCAAAAATTCAAGAACACTGAAAATTCAATAACAATAAATATGGAAATAAAAAACATTTTTTCCCTCTCTCTACAATAAATAATTTTTATGTAAAAATTGGATAACTTTTTATTGAAAACATGTAACCGAAGACTATAAAAATGCTTGTATATAAAAACAATGGAAAAGTCACTGTAAAAAATCAATGTAAAATCAATGTAAAAAACTCTGTATTTCTTTGATTAATAAACTTCCTTTTTTTTTTTGAAACATCATCATCATAATAATAATAATAATAATAATAATAATAATAATAATAATAATAATAATAATAACAACAACAATAACAATAACAATAACAACAACAAACTGCTTTAAATATATCATGCATAGCCTATATGGATGATGTAACTGTTTTTCTCCCTTCTAAAAAGAATCTCCCCATACTACTAAAAATAATCAAGAATTATACCTCAAATTTTAATTTAAAAATTAACACAAATAAAACTGCTGCGTAGTCAATATACACAGGCAAGCACTGTACAGAGATGTTTAATGGAAAACCATCTGCTTTCCTTGGTTTCCCTTTCTACCTTGGTACCAATGGAATGCGGCAAAAAATTCAAAATAAATAAAAGAAAGATGCTGAAAAAATAACAGCCTCACTTGAAAAGTCATACCAGTTAATATACACGAAGGTAGCACTATACAATCAACATATAATTACAAAAATTACCTACTACATGGATATAATCAAATTTGCAAAAACATATCAAAAATCTCATCACTATGTAATAAACTAATATGGAAGAGAAAAACAGTGGTGATTTCTTTAAAAAATCTGAGCAGACCACCACATAGCAATGGACTCGGACTCCATACAATCAATGTTTTTTACACACATAAATCAGTAAATGTACTAAAAGCCACCATAAAAAGATTTCCAGACCTGGAGTGTGTGATCAATATAATACCCACAGACAGACCACCCCCTTCATATGGATATCTATCCATTCTGATTGAAGAACTCAAACCAATATACAACAAAATATCACTCAATAATGAAAACAAGTATGCATACTGGGACATTTATAATATACTATACCCAAACCAGACACCTAATCTCTATCCATCAGCTCTTGGGATAGACAACAGGCAACTATTGCAACAATTCAGAAAGTGGTCACTAGAACCAAAATTATTTGATTTTCTACTTAAGTTTAATCTTAATGCTCTACCCACATTTCCTCAGATTTCATTGATTCTATACAAATATAGACCCCCTGTGCAGGCTATGTCATAGAGAAGAAGAGACACAAGATCATTTCCTTCATTTCAGCACTGCACTAGAAACAATAAGTCACACAATGTTTACCACATATAGAAAGCCTAACATTTCAATTGATGAAATAATAAATACATTTAAAAAAGGCAACATCCCTGCTATTCATGCAGCAACATACAGCCTTTATGCCTACTAGTGTACCAGATGCACTTTTGTTCTTGCTAATAACCCTCGGCACCACCCAGCAACATACTCAATAAAACTAGAACTGTTCAAAAAAAGAGACAGCATCCTAGCTCAACCAGATGTATTTGCAGCCACATGATCACACTTGAAACCAAGATCCAGTCTATGAAATGTAAGCCCAATATAATAGATGGTGACTTTTTTAAACATCAGCATTTTTTCAACTTTAAAGATATGCAAGTATAAACTGAACTAATTAGAAGACCAAATTTAAAAACAAGCAAAAAAGTATGCAGAAATGATAAAGACTTATGTACTGAAAAGATGTCTTAAGTGATCTCCATGATTAGTTGTAATTTGTTTTTGTTTTTTGCATTTGTAACAAATCAATATATTACAATATGTGACTCTGTAACCTTTTAGATTCAATAAAGTTTTGCTTTGAAACATCATCATCATCATCATCATAATAATAATAATAATAATAATAATAACAACAACAACAATAATAAAAAAAAACATTTTAATGAATTACATGCTATCTTGAGATGAACACCATATGTATTTTTTCTTAGCCTGACAATTGCTCTATTTAATTCATATATATATATTTCTATAAAATAATAATAAAATCGTTAATTTACAAACTTTTTAAAAATATCTGCTGTAACTAATCTTATATAAAAAAAAAAAGAACTTCAATAATTTGTTTGTATTATTTACATAAATAAAATAAAATCTTACAAATTTCTAAATAAACTATTAAAAAATAAAAATAAAAAAAGGTAATAAACGTTTATTTATTTTTTATTAATGGCTGCAGAATTGCTATTATTTACCATTTTAGTATTAATATTTAAATACAAGTATAGTAAGTATATTTAAGCTAGATGTAATTAGAAGTGATTTAAACCTAGACTTTCAAGCTCCTTTCAGTCATCCATTCTATCTTATACAACTGATACACATGACCACATACATGTGAAAAAAATAAATGATCTCTAATATATGTATTTTGTGCTGAACCAGAACTCATCAGTTGATCCGAATCATCATCTCCATACATATATATATATATAATCAGTGCTCAGTTTATATTAGGATAGCAAATCTTTAAACTTTAATGAACAAACTTCGATCTTTTCCAACTCTTCAGCCCTTCAAATCATTGAAAATCTTGGGGTGTCATCATATTCAAAAATATTGTTTGCCAATTTATACCCATGTTAACCATAAATCACTAGAACTTTAATACCATTTAAATACAGAGAAGACAGATGTGTAGAATACAGGCTGAATCTGTAATATTTAAATACAAGATTCAGCCTGTATTCTGACTGTCCCTCTTCTGTGTATTTAAATGATCTTAAACTCCTACATATGAAGGGTCAGAATGACTTATGGTCAATATAGGTATAATAAAAAATTGAAAAACAATGGCTTGAACATGCCATCATCAGATTTTCAATGATATGGATGGCTGAAGAGTTGAAGAGTGGAGAATATTGAAGGCTGTCCATTAAAATTTGAAGATTTGTAACTGAACACTAATTATATATATGTGTGTGTGAAAAATGATTACTTAAACCAACTGATGAGTGCTGGTTCAGCACAAAATAAGTATATTGGAGATCATTTATCTTTTTCAGGAGTATATAGACATGTGTATTAGTTGTTTATATAAGATAGAGTGGACAACTGAAAGGAGTTTGAAAGTTTAGGTTCAAATCCTTCCAATTACATTTTAGCATTAAGTAAAACAAGAGCGATGGTGATTAATATTTTTTTTAGTAATAGTAGTGTACATAAATGACATAATGATATAAAAATAAGTTTAATATGTAGAAAATTTGGAATATAAATATCTAAAACTAAGATATTAAAATTTCTAGTTATTATTTAACATTTATTGCAGCAACATAGAAATCTTTAAAAACATAAGTTTATAATGAAATAGTGAGAAAATTATTGGCGAATTAATATATTCTCTAGATGTAGGGGAAAGTCCTTAACCTAACAATGCAACGGAACTAAAATCTGCATTACTTTATAAATTCCCCTATTTTTAATACCTTACTTTCACTTTTACTAGTATTTTCAGCAACTCAATTCCAGTGCTAACTGACCCACCATGATAATGTGCATACATTTTGGATTTCTATATGCATATAGATTTCTATGTATATATAATTTCTAACACGAGTGAAGACTGTACAATTTTTTTTTAATTAAAACAAAAGAACAATTATTTAATTAAGGCAAATAATACTAAACGTGTTTTTATGCATTATCAGGTTCCGCCTTATATCAACATCAGACATGAATGAATAAATATCTTTTTTTGTCTGTACTAATTACAATCCTGCCCATTTCACTAATTTTCATAAAAACTCTATAGAAAAAGGCATTTAAATGACATTTTTGGAAAAATATAATTTAAATTAAAAATAAATTATACATATAATTTCAATTAATCAATGGTATTTTTATTAGGTTTTCTTTTTTTACTAAAAAGACAACACCACACGCGCACACACAAAATTAACCAACAGTGAAAAAAAAGATTAAAAGCAATAATATTTATAGTTTCCACATGACTTTAAAGATACCAAATGTTTTATAATTTACCAGACTATTTACTTTATAAAGGAAGTATGATTTGCTTTTTCCTATTTTTTTTTTTTTTTGTAGTTGTTATCAATACATTCCTCTCATAGTTAAAAAATCATATTAAAATAATTAAAAAAATTCCACATATGTATTTGATAAATGAAAGGAAATGAACGTGTATGAGTCTATATACATACTTTTTCATCTAATGAAACACAAATAATGTTAGTGTCCATCTCTTGATCTATAACCTGGAATTCAAATACATACTAATTAGAACTTGACATTTTTTTTTAGATCCCAGACAGCTTTAGTTGTTTTTTTTTTTTTTTTTTTTGGGGAGGTGTTTCACACGTCCCCCCCAACCCCAAATAATTTTTTAATATAAATGAAAATCTCTCTATTTTTAAATAAAAAAATTGAACCAAAAAATTAAGACAATCCTATTACTTAGTAGTATAATTACTGATAAACTTCTATTGCTGATTATCGTTGAAAGGCCATTGGAAATGCATCCAGCATTTGCTTTATATTTCATCTTTTTCATTAACAATGATATCTTATAAGCAAAGACATAAAGTGTAAAATGATCAAATATATAAACTCAAAATAGATTTATATTAATAAATTTAATAAAACTACAATACACTACATTCCATGACTAAATATTATCCACAATTAAAGCAGATAATAATCTTTTCTTTGGAAAAAGACTTTCTCATTATTGAATTTTGCAATGCAATAATATGTTTAAAAAGAATTTATTTATATTAATATTAATCCTTGTTGCAATGCATAACTCTGATTTTTAAACCCAGTTTTATTTAATAATAAAAAAAACGTATGATCATCTCCCACAACATACTAGCAATTTTGTATGTGTGTGTGTGTGAGACAAGAAATCTTACTTTTGAATTTTCATCTACAAAAGATTTTTGTTTTCTTTTCAGCAGCTAATCAATAGTGAATCCAGCTAGCAAATAAAATGAGTCAATCAAAAAAAAAAACTATTAAAAACTCTTACCAAATAATAATGGACTAACCTTATGAGTAAAGTCAACATTTTCCATATTTCTCAATACACATATAAGAAGATATATAAAGCCTGTGCCTTGGAGAAAAAATATTTTTCCCATTTATAAAAGTAATTGTTGTCCTTCAGGCATGCCAAATTTCAAGATAAAATTGCAAACTACTACTGATAATCAAACTCAACATTATTATTTTAGCTAGTATAGTATCATGTATTTTATTTAAAAAAAGAAAAACATGATCAATAAAATAATACATACTAAAAAGATTACTGAAAGTAATTTATTTATAAATAAATATATCTCATTCATGAAAATAATAATTAAAAAAAGCTCAATTAGTAAAATGATGTTAACAACAATGATGATTAAATATTATGTTTCTACTGCAATGATCAGTTTTTCTAGCTTTATTTCAACATATAAATTTTAAATTTAACATATAATATATATATAAACAGAATTTTATAACTGAACAAATAAACAATTTAGTTATTTAATGTGTATAAAATGTAAATTGTCAAAAGTGTTTAACTTACTATTTTCTGTTAGCTAGATTAAAGTTCAAAAAATAACTTTTGAAATAATCTAGAAATTGAAGTGATGTATTTATTCCTTTAATACACTCACGAGAGAGCGTTTAATGTTCGGAGAAGCTTCAAATAATGCTAGTAAATCCTATGAAATATTGACAATCTACAGATACAAATCAGTAAAGTAAATTTTTCACAAATTATATGTAGAAAATCTCTTGAATATGATTTTGAAAAAGTTTAATAATCTTTTAGGATTATATATAAATATAGATATTGAAAATCAGCATCCAGTAAAAATTTCTGCCACACCGACCATATGTGGGAAATGGCCATATGTGGAAAATTGCTATAAAAAAAACAAAAACAACAACTCCTAAGCAGAAGTAACAAAACTTACAACTTCAAGAGAATGGAGAAATAAAAATGAATCACAAACAGCTAGTAGAATGAGACTACAACCAACTTTTAGATTTCACCATTCAACTATTGAAGATCTTATGAAACTAGATTTTTTATCACAGAACATGGATATTAATATTACAGAGCCACAAGAAACCTGGACCAATGATAGTCTAATAAAAATTAGAGAAGTTTTTAATGCTATGATACCTAAGAATTTCTTTAAATTTTTCAAGTGATTTTTTTACGACCATTCATTAATAATGGCAATCACAGATAACTAGCGTTCTTTCTATAGATTCCCAAATATTGCTCTCTCTATATGGATTCCTTAAAAAACTTTTATAAATTCAAATTTATTGCCCACAAAATAAAATTACTTGTTGTCAGCAGTTTGTGGAAGCATTGGCTCATATATATATATATTGTTATACATGTGTGCATATACATTTTCCAAATGCAAGTTACTAATGTATGTTTGCATTTTCAAATTATATCTTTATCAATGACTGTTACAAAAGTATTTATTTTAAAACTTATATATGAGTAAATTAAAAACATAGTAACTTTGAAAAAATATATATTTTTTAAATTTTATAATAATAATTATATACTACAATTTTATTATATTTGATACTAAATTAATTGTAAGAAATATTTAATACTTTGTCTTTATCATGTAAACTGAAGTTCTTGTGAAATTACATCTTAAATCAATGTATAAAAAATTAATAAGGCACAATAAAACAAAAAAATGCTTATTATTTATTACTAATTGTCTTGTCTATGAATAAATTCCCATTTATAGACACATACATTATTCTTCAATGGTAGATTCTTGGTTTAACATGCAAAAATGAACATCTGGATTTAAGACAAGTCTCAAGTGATGAAACAATATTTTGATTTATTGCCAAATCTGATTTGCTCAGCAGTCTTTTATATATAGCAATTTTTCTTCTGACATCTGGTGGCAAATATGCAAAAAAGAACAGAAAACACTATGAAGAATTAGTCTTGACAGTAGACATTTTAATATTTAATTGTATATTTAAAAGTTTTCTTGAGTCATAGAAACAGAATTCTTCAGTAGAATATACTAGTAATAAAAACATTTTCTTTAAAATATTTGCATCACAATTCCAAATAGTGCCAACAAACTTTCCAAGGAAATTACTAGAAATTAATATTGATCTAACCTTAGGTAAATGGGGAAAATAAATTGGACTATAACCCAAAGTTACTTCTAAACAGCATGAGGAGAAATCTATTATTACAAAAATGTTATATAGTGATGATGCATCCTTATTGTTTAGATGAAACATTGAACATATTGTCTTCATTGTATTAAAAACATTCTAATGTTTTCATACTGCTATTCAGAGATTTTCTATTTTAAAAAAATCTCTTTCAAGAAGTCAAAGCAATATTATCAGCATAATGAATTTCCTGCATTCTGTTTTGAAAGGATCAATGATGAATATATTAAATAAGGTAGGTGAAAGAACACAACCTTGAAGAAGATTGTTCTGTAAATTTTTGAATTTACTACAATTTCATCATTTAGAGATTTGAAATTTTTTATTAGACAACATTTTTTTTTTCCAAATAAATTAAAAGTTTTCCTGTATTTAATAATTTTACAGCCTTTTAAAAAAAGATTATAAACAGAATTGTAGCCTAAATTAGATCAATAAAGATGCATCCATTTTTAATTTATTTTGAAAATCTTTATCAATAAGAGTTCTTGAAGGTAGAACTTGTTCACAGGAACTTCTTTCTTGTCTAAACCCAGCCTGTTATAAAACAATAAGACTTTCAAGTATTGGTAAAATTCTTGTTAATATGCTATTGTTTGATAATTTTTTGAATCATTACTGAATTTGTTTAGCTTCAAGCATGCTATAGTTTTGCTTTTATGTCAAATTTTTAAAACAGTTTCTGTATGACTAATATTACTAAACAGCTTTGCCATCTATGCTATTGCTTTAGACTCTAATTTTTTTTTTTGACATTTTGGAAAAATACTATCTGCTCCTTGATGCTATCCCAGGTTTGAAGATAATCGATGAAACATTCATATTCATCAACATCAACAACTTTTATCATATTGATAAAGTGAAACATTGTGAAAGAAATGCTTGGAATATTATTCTAAGGATAGTTTTTCTCATGTGCTCAATCTCTAGTTTATAAATCTGGAATATAAGATTAGCAATATCATTTGCTGTAGCAGTTCTTTTAAAAATAGTTTTTAGTGCATCAAACTTTCCTAACTATAACCATGACTTATGAATAGGTTGTGTAAGTTTAGATTCTCTTAATTTTTTTTTATTTTAGCATCATCCTTGGAAGTTTATCAGCAATTTCTGGATCATTGGTAAACAAAACCTAGGTATAAAAATCAGGTTATTTTTTTTCCAATCTGGAATAAATTGCTTTTGATATCCACGAGGGATGGACTCTCTCAGTTGGAATTTTGAGTTTGTTAATTTTAGCATAATGAGGAAATTGGTGAAAATTTTATTAATATTCCTTTTAAGATATCTAGTATATCAATTTCAGCAAGATAGTTTTCACCTACAAGAATATCAATTCCAAATATTATTAATGTTGGTTTATGTTGTCTATGAGAAAAATGATTCAATATCAGTAGATAATGGTAAACTAAACAAAATGTAAATTATAAGTTACTTCTGTTCCCCATCAATATTTCCTTGCTTGCTATCATAATGTAATTTATAGATTATTTAAATTCAACCTCTCTAAAGTTTGATAATCTGCTTGATCCGCATTTACATATCCTCTAAGAATATTATGAGAAATGAACTCTCCTATAAAGATAGACGGGAAAGAAAAATCTGAAAGATGAAATTACGGCCTGTATTTGTATTGGTGGGCTTGTAAATATGACATACTTAAAAATTGACTATCTGAATTGTGATTACAATATCATTTGAACTATATTCTATGAAAGTTGATTGTTTTACAAAACGGAATAAAAAAAAAGTGGCTATATAATTTTTAAAATAAATTATGTCAACAATCATTGTAGAACTGCAGATTATTATAATATCTTTATATTAAATTGCATTGTAAAGTGTTCACTTAAGAAATATATAGTATTTTATATACATCCAGGAATTATAAAGAATATGCATCATTAGAATGATTAGTCTCTTGAAGTGTTTCTGAACAATTAATTTGTAGAAGATTTCCATTTTTGATTTTGATATACCTTCAATGCTAAGCTGAAATAATTTTATTGTCATTAATAGTTGATTTAAAATCAGTCTAAAGAGAGTGAACATATTACTTGAGATTTTCCACGAACACCATCCCTATATACTCAATTTTCATTCAAGAGCCAAATCACCTCTGTAGACCTGGTCTTGTTATACTACATAGTATAACTGGAATTAATATAACCAGTTTTATTTCACCATTTTCTGTTTTTAACCAGGAATTCTTTAAGATAATCTTTGAATTCAACTATTTATTTCATATGCTAAAGCATAGGACCCATAGTGTTAACGTTTGCAGTACAAATGTCGTGATAACATTCATCTGATTTCAATAATCGTGGGATTCTGTGTACCATTTTTGAACAATAAGTTGATAAAATACTTTTCACTAATATTTCCCCAAAAATTAATTTTGTGCGTTGCAGATATTTTTAGACAATTACATTGGCTCTAATATTTTGTATAGTATTCTTGAATATGCAGTGATATAATAGAATAATCTTAACTGATATCTGTTGCCAAAACTTGAGACTTCTCCAAAAAACTAAAATTTCATTACACACTATTCTATATATATATAATTATACTCCACACAGAATACTATAAATTTTTGAAGCAAGTGATCAATCCTTTATATATATATATGATACAAATGAAAAATTGCATTCGTATTATAAATAATAGTTTGAGATTTATTTATTTCAAAATAAAGATTCATAGAAAATATAAAAAAAAACTAATAAATATTAAGTATTAGAAAAATAAGTTTCTGCAAAACTATTTTTTATTATTTTTACCCTCCACCCTTCATATATATTATACAATAAAAATAAAGCAGCAGCCTTAAACAATAAACATCAAAAATATTCTAAAGATCAAAATATGTAATCTGCTTCTGAGAATGCAAATATTAATATTTCTTTGTATCTAATTCTTTAAAAGATAATATTTCAAACTGACACACAAAATTAATTAGATGTCATATCTAATACTAGCATCCATAACTTTAAAGCAATGTTTCAAGTTTCAATATTGCAATTTTGCTTACTTGTCATAAAAAAAAGTTCAAAATCACCATTACTATCTGGTAAGATGATCAAATATTCATAAGAATGTTTAGAGGAAAAAAAATTGAACTTTTTTTTTTTTTTAACTGTTTAATTTAAAAGTTTAGCGCAAGTCATTAGAGTTTAAAATATAAAGATTATTTTTAAAATATTTTAGAAAAAATATATATATTCAATTACAATCTTTTCAACAAAGTAGAAATAAATAATAAAATAAGATGAATAACTCCAACAAAAATGTTATTCTTTTATTTAATTAAAAACCTTTTCATAAACAGCTTTTACTGAATGAAACAGAAGATTATGCAAGAATTAAATTTATAAGTATAAATACTATATGCATATAAATTAAAAGATTTAAAAAAATATTTGTTTTTTTGGCAAAGGGGAAGATAGTCAATCAAAGGGGAAAAAAATATTAATAACAATTTATTTCTTATCAACGAACAATTATCTGCCACAATAATTTTTTTTATTTAAAAATGACTAATTTTTAAATTAGCACTTCCTAATTATGAAGTATATATCGGTATCAATTTACTAAATGCCCTATGACATTTTAAACACTAGAGAGAGCCACAGAAGCACTACTAACGGATCTTTTATTTGCGGATGATTTCTTGTGCACAGAAACAAGAGAAGATATAGAAGTAATGCTAAGGACATGCGCAAGAGTGACAAAGAAATGGGAATTAAATTTAGTGAAGAAAAATCAAAAGTAATGATGATTAATACTGAGCAAAGAAGACTAAGAATTTTTATTGGGAGATATAAAGTTAAGTGTGGTGAAAAGGTATACCTATTTGGAAATAGTCTTAAGTAATCAGAAAAATTGATTGGATGAATGAGAGAAAAAATTGATAAATGAAGCAAAGAAAGGGATTTATAAAGAAATTAACATTATTTTCATATAATAAATATGATGTAGCTGGAAGTATATGGAAATGGAGTGGCAATAGCAGGGTTAACATGTGATAAAGATGTGTTATGTGTTAGTAAAAGGATTAAAACAGGCAAAACTCACTACATATATTGCCACACACAGCAATAGTTATACACAAGCATAAGAGGTGGTGGTCATATGATATTTATTGGCTTAGTAAAGGCATGTTAGATTACTTAAAAAAAGTACAAAGAGAAGTAGGAAGACATGCATTAGATGCGGATGTGTGAATGATAAAGGAAGCAATTCAAGGAGAAATGGGATGGTCAAGTTTTTATATGAGAGATGCAAAAAGCAAAATAAAAATGTCCGATAGACTGCAATTTATGAATAATAAGAGAATAGCCAAAGTAGTATTTGATTGGGTTATGAGTAAAGGGCTGGCATGTAAAAGATTGGATAAAAGAATTTATATCAGTATACTTATAAAAAAAAGATGGGATGATTGTGTTAGGAGAATTGTTGAGTGTTATAGTGACAAGGAATGGGAAAAAAGAATAGACGCATTAATAAAGAATAGAGTTGGGGAGATGCAGAACTAGTATAGAGAGTAAAAAGAATTTAAATATATATATAGAAGTAAACAGAATATTGTATGCAAGTTAATTTGTGATAATAGTAAAAAAAGTAATTTACTGTTTAAGCACAAGGGAATATACACCTAAATGGAAAAATGTAGGTTATTTAGTATGCAAGTTGTATAAGGAAAGAATAAAAAATATTAGGCATCTGATAATTTAATGTAAATCCCTGCAAGCAGAAAGGGTACAAATAATGAAGTTGTGGAAGAATAAATTTAAACAAAGTAATTGTACAGAAAGTGGGCTCTTGGTTTTTATGCTGGGTTTGGGAAAAGATAAGGGAGATTTATATATAAAGGCCATGAAGATGACAAAGATTGTGTTGTGGAAATGGGATGGAGCAGGAAAGAAAAGAATACGGAGAAAACTTAGGATGGCGAATGTAAAGGGAACATAAAGTGGCTAACAGATTTCTCTGCACATAGTGGCTGAAAGATTCTTGACTTCAAATAATGAATAATGAAAAGACAGTGCATTGCGTCATAACCAGGCATTGACCAATCTTTATCCCTAAATTTATAGCAGCTATAAAACTGTTTGAAATATTTTGTCCAGTCTATATAGAAAATATCAATTTGAATGAATAGAAATATATATATAAAAGAAGGCATGTCATAGATATAATCTATAAAACTGTTGCCAATATTTTATCTAATGTAAAGTGAAAAATAAATTACTGGTACTAAACAAGTTAAAAATATGACCAAAAAAAACCCCCCAACAACAACAAATTAGTAGCATCTACTAAAATGGCAATTAACAAATATGAAAATCAAAATATAACAGTTAGTTATGTTAAACAAAAAAATAATAATTAAAATACCAATATTTAGAGTTTAGCAGGTATTAATAATTGACCAAAAACAAAAACAGATTACTAGGGTCTACTAGTGACCTATACACTGCACACAATAAATATTAAAAGTGAAGTGAATTTACAATTAAAAAGTAAAACTATAAAAACATTAAAAATAAACTGCTTTACAATTAATATAATTAAAAAATTAAAATTTATACATACCTAAACTAAAGTAAGAATAAAAAACTTCACATGCTTAAAAAAAAACTATGGTAGTGAACCAAACACCTAAACTAATGTTAGTATGAGTAAAATAGTAACTAAAAAATTTAAATTTTATTGAAAATTTGGAAAAAATAGTTTGTATATATTACAATTAAGTAAATATAAAAATTAATTTTATAATTATTTCAAATTTTATCAAAAGTTAATAAAAGTAATTATCACAGATATGATAGCAACATGGCTACATAATATATCAAAAATAAAAACTAATCTAAAAACATTTACAAATATTTAATGAATATTAAATAAGTTTGAAAATATAGATGTAAAACATGTACACCAAAATAAAACACAAATACATATATAAGTACTTATCAAAAAACATCTATGGCTTAATACTTGATAATAAAAAAGAATTATAGTTATCTAATATTAAATAGAAATTAATAGTATATATAATTAAGGAAAAAAATATTTTAAAACATCATATTGTGTTGACATTATTTTAGTTGATTTTTAAAAAGTAAATAGTTTTTTTTATTATTTCAAAGTATAGAAGGTTGTCTCTCGCTTCTCCACATGATCTGAGAAAAGAAAAATAGAGAGGAGAAAAATTTACACAGGTCACTTTGACCTTCTGATATCAAAGTGGGGAAAAAAGCATCGGTCAAACTCTTGATATTTAAGTAGTAAAAAAAATTTTATTTTAAATGGGATAAAAATTATCATCCATCTGTCTATTTAATTATCCAGTCATCTATCCATTCACCTATTTCTTATTTATCTTCATATTATAGATGTTCATAATAACCACCACACAATTTTGAATCATATGACTAAATATACTTAAAACACAAATGACCTCCTTGATGCATTTCAGGTTGAAACAGTACTCATCATTTTACCCTGGTCACCATCTTGGGTAGTCCTCGACTTTCATACATTTTACTTTGATACAATTTTGTAGAAAGGGCAATAGAAAAAGCCACAGCATGTTATGGAAGTTTTTATCAAAAAAAGAAATTACAATTCAATTATTTGATAAATTAATAAAGAAAACATCAAATACTAATCAATAAAGTGTTATGTATATGTTGATACACTTCAAATAAAAAAATACAAATTTTAAAAACACTTTTTTTTTTACATTGTTCTACTTTGTAGCTTTAAACTTTCATACATGTTTCAGAAAGCAATTAGGAGAGAAAGTCGAAGACAACCTGTATATCTTTATTATATGTTTAATATTTATCAATAATAAATTACAATATTGGCAAAGATATGTTTATAAATTTACAGCTCCATGAATAGGTGAATCATTCTATTACTGATCTTTTGTTCAATATTTTGTGCTTGTAATTCATAAACTAAGGGACAGAGTGATCTATTTCCTTAGTTTACATATACAATGAGTTTTAATTTAAAAGTTTGTATTTTGATTCACAAGTGTCAAACTTACCCCACCCACTAGTTTGATAACTACATAACTCTCTACTTATATATCTATATACTTACATGCCTATCTATTTATCTACTTATCTAAAATTACTCACACACTTATCTATCGGTCTACATATCTATTTATCTATTCATTGACTTACATATCTAACTATCTACCTACCTAAACATCTATTTACCTTCTTACATATGTATTATCTATCTAACCATCTATCTGTCTGCCTATCTGACAATCAATCTATATATCTACCTACCTACATACCTATCTATCTATCTACTTACAATATCTATCTGCCTACTTGCTTCCCTATCTATCTATCTGATTCACTATTTATTTACGCATTCAACAATTCATTCATCCATTAGCTATCTAGTTAACTATCTATCTATTAACCTACATACCAAGGTATACATATCTTTTACATCTATCCATTCATTTACCCACCCACCTATCTATCTATTTATATAAGACTTAATGACTATCTATCTACATATTTATTTATATATCTTTCTTTATAGCTCCTACTAACATATTAATTTGTTTTACTTATTTCTCTATCTATCTACTTACATATTTATATATTTATTTACCTACCTACCTATTTATCTATCTGTCCATCTATCCACCTAATTAACTACCAACCTACATGCATAGCTATCTATTTATTTTTCTAATTATCTTTCTCAATCTATTTATTTCTCTATTTTATCAGTATATCTTTTATCTAATTATCCATCCATTCATTCATCTATCTATCTCACCAAAATTTATCCATCTACTTATTTCCCTATCTATGTATCTATATAGTAAGTTGTCTGCTTATTGATTTGACTTTCTATCTATCTATCTACCTACCTACCTATCTATCTATCTATCTATCTATCTATCTATCTATCTATCTATCTATCTATCTATCTATCTATCTATCTATCTATCTATCTATCTATCTATCTATCTATCTATCTATCTATCTATCTATCTATCTATCTATCTATCTATCTATCTATCTATCTATCTATCTATCTATCTATCTATCTATCTATCTATCTATCTATCTATCTATCTATCTATCTATCTATCTATCTATCTATCTATCTATCTATCTATCTATCTATCTATCTATCTATCTATCTATCTATCTATCTATCTATCTATCTATCTATCTATCTATCTATCTATCTATCTATCTATCCTATCTATCTATCTATCTATCTATCTATCTATCTATCTATCTATCTATCTATCTATCTATCTATCTATCTATCTATCTATCTATCTATCTATCTATCTATCTATCTATCTATCTATCTATCTATCTATCTATCTATCTATCTATCTATCTATCTATCTATCTATCTATCTATCTATCTATCTATCTATCTATCTATCTATCTATCTATCTATCTATCTATCTATCTATCTATCTATCTATCTATCTATCTATCTATCTATCTATCTATCTATCTATCTATCTATCTATCTATCTATCTATCTATCTATCTATCTATCTATCTATCTATCTATCTATCTATCTATCTATCTATCTATCTATCTATCTATCTATCTATCTATCTATCTATCTATCTATCTATCTATCTATCTATCTATCTATCTATCTATCTATCTATCTATCTATCTATCTATCTATCTATCTATCTATCTATCTATCTATCTATCTATCTATCTATCTATCTATCTATCTATCTATCTATCTATCTATCTATCTATCTATCTATCTATCTATCTATCTATCTATCTATCTATCTATCTATCTATCTATCTATCTATCTATCTACCACCCACTCATTCACCTATCTATCTATCTATCTATCTATCTATCTATCTATCTATCTACCTACCTACCTACCTACCTACCTACCTACCTACCTACCTACCTACCTACCTACCTACCTACCTACCTACCTACCTACCTACCTACCTACCTACCTATCTATCTATCTATCTATCTATCTATCTATCTATCTATCTATCTATCTATCTATCTATCTATCTATATCAATTTGACCAAGCCACTTATATCCAATTATCCATTTATGTATCCATCCATCCATCCGTCCATCACTCTAACCATTTAACTCTATCTATACATCCATTTTATAAAGACATCTTTTTTTTTTACTTAAAGTAATGCCACACAGTGCAAGCCAGAGTAATCTGTGGATCCAGGAAGATTTGTTCATAAAATCCCTATCTAGTGCCTACTCATCCAATATCCTCAGACTAATTTCTAGCTTGTGGCTTTCATCAATGAGGAGATTTGAATCTGAGAACAGGTACCTACATCTTAGGATCTAATGCAACCATCCAGCAGCCATCTTTTATTTTTTTAGCTAATGATAAAGCTTTGAGTCCAAAATGAAAACACAATAATATTTTCAAGCTAAGCTCATCACCTTGTATAGTTGTATAGATCTGAATTCAGTTCAGCATCCATACATTTTGGTGTCTTTAGTTCTTTAATAACCATGGTCACCATAATCCTATTGTGCAGGATTCTAAGATCTATGTGCAGTGCTCTCAGATTCAAGTCTCCTCACCAATGAAAGGCACAATCTAGAAACTAGTCTGGTGCTAGTGGATGAGTAAGCACTAGATAGGGATTTTATGTGCAACATTCCTGCATCCATTGATTACTCTGGTTTTTACTGAGTGGTGTTACTATATGGAGAGATTTGTTTCTGTGAAAAACAGATTGTGTAAGCCTAAAGAATGGTGATCATGTGATGTTTGATGGTTTAATACCAATCCTGCCCAATAGGATTATAGTGACTAGGGTTATTAAAAAACTAAAAACATCAAAAAGTATGAAAACTGAAGTGAGTTCAGATCTAAACATCTATACAAACTGATGAAGCTTAGCTTGAAAACATTATTGGTGTTTTCATTTTGGACTCAAAGCTTTATAGTTAGCTAAAAAATACAAAACGGTGGCTGCTCGAGGTTTGCATTAAATCCTAAGACCTAGGTGCAGTGCTCTCAGATCCAAGGCTCCTCACTGATGAAATCCAGAAGCTAGAAACTAGCCTGGGGATATGGGATGAGTAGGCATTAGATAGTGATTTTATGCACAAATCTTCCTGTATTCATTGATTACTTTGGTTTGCACTGAGTTGTACTACTGTATGGAGAGTTTTGTCTCTATGAAAAACAAATTGCGTAAGCCTAAAAAATGATATTACATGATCTTTGATGATCTACCAACCCATTTATCTATTCATTCATTCATCTATCTAATCATCCATTTATCTATTATTGAACAATCAATCTATAACTGTATTTATTCATTGTTCAGCTTATTTACACAAATTATTTATTCATTAATCTATCCATTTGGTCTCTGTATCTATTTACTTATCTGGTTTTCTATCTAGATATTTACCTATCCAACCATCCATCTATTTAACTATTTAACATCCATCTATTCATCTATTAGCTTTCTATCTACTTACATATTTACCTATTTCTCTATATGATTATCTATCTAACTACATGGCTATCTACCAACTTATCTTAATTTACCCGTCTTTCTATCTGCTTATATCCATATCTACTAGTCTACTTTCAGACTATCTATCTGTTCATCAATCCATCTGTAGATAAATGTATTATAGACAGAAAGTCAGATATATTTAAATAAACATACATATAGATAGGTAGATATATAGATAGATAGGTAGGTAAGTAGAAAGATTGAGAGTAGTTATGATAATTTCTACCTAAAGAGAAATATATAAATACATTTCTGATAATCAATTTTAGGAAATAAAATGGATAATTATGATCAACTTTATAGACACTATCTTATAATGTTTTTTAAACAAACAGATTATTTGATTATTTCATTTAATATAAGCTCAATAGTTATTAATAATAGTAAAAAATATGGTTGAACACTCCAAACTGATAAATAGATGTGAGATACCTTTTAATATTTAGATGCATATTATATATAGATTGAATTCCCAAATTATCATATAGTTTTCAAACAAACAATTTAAAAATTATCAATTATGGTTTACTTTATGATGAAGGTATTGATTAACAAATTGTTTATATTCACTTATAATATATCTTACATAGAAACAAAAAAGAAAAAGACAGTATTTATTAGGCTTGCCAATTCGATGGTGTATATTTTGAGCAGTTTTTCACTTTACTACAATATAGCTAAGTAATATCTAGATGACCATCTACCAATAATTGAGAATGCTGTCTAAAATGTTAAGCTATTGAAAAAATTGTCAATTTACTTTGTCTAAATGTGAATCCAAGTCATAAGTATAGCAAACAAATTTGATACTTGCAATGATGCACTGCAATACAAAATTTAAATAATTAAAGTGAGAAATGCTATAATGAAAACTTGTAGTCATTATAACTAATAGAACAAATCCATTTTCTCATTAAATTATAATTTAAACAATTAAACCAAAACCATACAATAAATACTAGAATGGCAGACATATCTGCTGCCTAAGACAATTACCAATTTTGTTCATTTATTTATTTTTAGTGATAGGAAATATTGTACTAAACATATTTTTGCTTTAAAAAAATCTATCAGATGTGTATAATGCTAATATTTTTTACCATAAGCCATAAAAGAACTATTTGAAAGTAAATTAATGTTGATGACAAAAAAAAAGTCAAACACATTATTATTAAAAAGTATTCTAGATGCACATACTATAATAATTTAGCCATAAAAAAAATCAAAATGAAAATTCTTATAAAATGGCAGAAATTTAAAACATTCATTCAATTCACTTACCTCCTTCCTTATCTCTAATGGTAAAAATGTATATACTTTCTTTAAATATATTTTCCTAGATGCATATATTATAACTTTAGCCATAAGTTATACAGATAGAATTTGAAAGCAGATTAATGCTTGACATTAAAAAAAAATTCCCTCAAAAACTCCAGTAAAATAATTCAAAATAAAAAACTAATAAAAATGATTGACATCTGTAATTTAATTCTGTTATCTTTTATTCTATTTCTAATAGTAAAGAAAAAAAATTCTTCTATATGCCTACACTGTAATAATTTTAGCAATGTGCCATAAAAGCTAGTTAATGTTTGTCATTAAAAAAAAATTTAAAAGAAAATTCCAGTAAAAAAATGTTTCAATATATATATAAACAACAATAAAATGATGAAAATCTAAAATTTAATTCTCTAATCTTTTATTTTATTTCTAACTATGAATAGTGTATATATATATATTTTGAAACTATTCTTCTCATACATACTACTATAATAATTTTAACTATGGTACATGAATCAGAAATTGAAGACTGATTAATGTTATTTTTTTAAAAAAAAAAACCTAAAGTACATTTGGGTCTCTTTTGATGTGGATTTTTTAAATGAGATTTTGAAGTTATATGATTCATGTTTCTTCCTAATATCTTTTTATGTGGTTTTCTTTTATGCAATAAAGAAGTTCATATTTCACTTAAAATCAGGATTAAATTTTACAAGAATATAATGTGAATATGTTCAGAAATTATAGATGGCTGTACTATGCATGCTGTGTTTTTGATTTTAAATCACTTTTTTTTTTTGCCTTTTAAAGAGTAATCAATTAATCATTTAGTGTCCACAAGTTTATTTTTAAAATGTGAGTAGCAATGATGTGCACAATTAAATTTGACAATTAAAAATTTAAATCTGTTTTTTAATTAATTAACAATTTAAAAATTAATTAATACGATGTGAAATAATTAATGAAATTTGATTTTTAAATGGAATTGAAAATTAAAAAATTAAAGACAATTAAAAATAAGAATTTAATTATTATTTTAATTAAATTTTTCCCAACATTTCAGAGTAGGTGTCCTTTTATTATCATAAGTCTAAGTTCTTATTTTTATTTTAAAGTTTTTAGTTTACCCTAATGGAGAAGAAAAAACACCCAAGAAAAGGGATTTCTTTGGAAACAAAAATTTCAATTTTAGATTGCTTAGCAAAAGGAGAAAGATCAATGGCAAACATTTTAGTTTAGGTGAGTTCACTATCGAAGAAATTTGAAAAAATGAAGATGCAATAAGAAAATCTGTCATTTTTGGTACAAAACTAAATGCCAAATTATCATGATATTCAAGAGATGATTTATTAGAAAAAATGGAATGAGCATTCATAACCTGAATTGAAGAATGATCTCAAAGAAGAATTCCTTTAAGTGATTATTTAATTCAATGAAAAGCTCTTCAGTTTTATGAACAAATGAACGAATTTGAACCATCTACACTTCACAGACTAATAGGAAATTTTCAGCTAGCAAAGGATGGTTAACAGGGTTTTTAAAAAGGAAAGCCCTAGATAATATGAAGATTATGGGCAAGATTGCATCAGCAGATGAAAAAGATGCCAAAAAATTTTCTGAACAATTAGCAAAAGTTATTGAAGATGGTGGGTATTGTCCACAGTTAATATTTAATGCTAAAAAAACAGGACTGTTTGGGGAGGGAAATGCCTAGTCAAACTTATATCACAAAGTCTGGAATAAAGCCAGTGAGTTTAAAGCAAGCAAAGATTAAATAACATTATTACTTTCTAGCAATAATGCATTGGGAGATCAGATGCTGAAACCTCTTATGATATACTGATATTTAAGACCACACACTTTAAAAGGTAAAGATAAAAAGCAATTGCAGATACACTGGGTGGCTAATATAAAGGCTTGGGTGACAACTGCAATATTTACTGATTGGCTTAATAATTGATTTTTACCAGAAGTGGAGATGTATATGAAGCAAAAAGATTTGGATTTCAAAATTTTATTACTTGTTGACAACACACCAGGTCATTCACATTTAGAACATCCAAATGTAAAGGTTATGCTTTTTCAATCTAATACAACAAGCATTATTCAGCCATTAGATCAAGGCATAATTGCAACTTTTAAACAATATTACATTAAATACACTTTTCAATTTATATTGGATAAACTAGAAAATGAGTCAATAGCAGTAACTGATATTGGAAAAAATTTACAACCTTTAACTGTATAAATCATGTTGCATTTACTCAAATAAAACCCCACCCTTTAAATGCTTAGTGAAAAAAGGTTTGGTCTACATGTCTTGAAAACTGTGCAGCTATTCAAACATTGGCATTATCATATAAAATAATTACTTTGGCACATAATATTGATGGAGAAGGTTTTGATTCTTTTAGCCAGAACGATATCAACAAATTACTTGAAGGTAATGCCTTAAATGACAATGATATTATTGCAATAAGTTTAGAAACCATAATGGATTTAGAAAAAGATAATGAAATAGAAGTGGAAACCTATTCCTTTCACCACAAAAATGATTAGAGATGATCTTCAACTTTCTAATCAATTGGAAAATCATTTTTTTGTTAATGACACAAATTATAAATGAGCTCTTAAATTCCAATGACAGCTAAACAGTTGTATGTCTGGATATTGTGAGCTTCATAAACAATTAGTGAAATCATTGTCTCAAAGTTTAATCTCACTGGTTACATTGTCATCAGAATACCATTATCACAGCATGAAACTGAAGTTGGCACTAATTCTGTTGATTGTGCTTCCTCTTATGACAAATCTGATTTGTCACCAGTTCACAAACGAACCCACATATTGTCAAATAGCGATGATGATTAATATATATATATGAAAAAATGTACAATAAATTACACATAAAAACATATTGTTTTGAATAAAATTAAATAGTTAATAAAAAAGTAAAAACTTTGTATTGTATCAATTTTTTTCAAATATTTGAATTTTTTTTTTAGTCATACTTTATTTCTTTTTTTTTACCTTGTTTGCTTTAGTTTTATGTGATTTTTGAAAATTACGGAATGTATCCCAAATTTTTCAAGAAAACTTAAATCTATTTTTGTGCTATTTTTTTAAATGGGGTTTTCTGCAGAATGTATCTACTACATAAAAAGAGACCCAGTTATAGAAAATTAAGTATGTCACATGGAATCACTAGGTCAATGAAAATTACTGAGTGAAATAAATTTTTTTTACAATAAACACTAACAGTAGAAATAGCAATCACATACTCAAGATTTTTCAAATTTCAAACATCATTATTACAATTTGTGAGCTTATTTGCATTTAATTTTCTGCAATTTCTTCAACTTGACTAGTTTTTGTTTTTGAAATTTTTTCATATACCTGCAAATATTAATTTTAATTATAAGGCATGAAAAAAAATGATCAAAGCTATAAAATGGTCAAAGATTTAAATTCTATATATAATATGATTAAATCAATGTTTTACATCATTTTTAAAAGTAAAAAGTAAATTGATAATGGAAAAAAATTCAGCTGAAGTCATTTA
This sequence comes from Epiperipatus broadwayi, assembly GCA_028023455.1. Classification (NCBI taxonomy): domain Eukaryota; kingdom Metazoa; phylum Onychophora; class Udeonychophora; order Euonychophora; family Peripatidae; genus Epiperipatus; species Epiperipatus broadwayi. The sequence continues at coordinate 213,764 of JAQFVV010000753.1, read as the reverse complement.
CATTGATAAATTAAGTAACTGATGGAAAACTCTTCATAGCTAATATATGTTCAACAAAAGCTAATGGAAAGTGTACTCAATTAGGCAATCATTTGTGAAAAGGCTAAGCAATTGTTTGATTTTTTTTTTTTTACTATTTTCTGGTAATATGTCTTGTTTCTATGAAGAACTTTTATTATCAGCAAAGAAAAATTCACTAAATTCAAGAAAAGAATTAGATTGCATAGCATTACAAGCAATGCATGGTAAAGTTTATCCAATTAAGATCATTATCTTACAAAAAATAGAAGTTCTAAAATCAATGATTGAATTTTTATTACGATATATAAGTTTGCATTTCAATTTCAAGTTTCCAAAGAATGAACTTTAGTATTTCTTTTACATGTACTTTTACATATCATACCATTTACAACCTTCTTAACCACTTTATTAATACTATTTATTTATATCAAAACTAACAGTTTCAACTGTCCTGCAGTCATCATTGGAGCTCTTTATAATTCTATTTCTAAAGATCCTAGAAATAGGTTTGTGAAGAACTCTGATGATGACTGCAGGACAGTTGAAACTGTTAGTTTTGATATAAATAATATTGTAAAGAGCTCTGATGATGGCAGCAGGACAGTCGAAACTGTTAGTTTTGATATAAATAGATAGTATGATAAAGTGTTTAAGAAGGTTGTAAATGGTATGACATGTTAAAGTAGAAATCAATATATAGGAAAAAGAAGAAGAAAATTATATGTATTTTTACATTTATTCATATTGTAATTTATTATTTATATATATATAAACTTAAAATATAAAAACTTCAAAAGCTATAATGGTTTACTTTAAAAAAATCAATCCTAAGAAGTGATATTTCAAAACATGCGGCACTAAATTGCAAAATTAATATAATTAAAATATATGCCCTAGTAGCTATAACAGATTTGAACTACTTTGTAAAATTCTAATACAAAATCCATAAAAAAGTATGCATACAAATATATTAGTGTGCTATTAACAGATTACAACTTATAACTAAAAGTCATGTAGTTGATTTCTATATGATTTTGTTTTAGTTTTAGTTTTAAAAGAATTTTATTTAGGGAGAATATTGGTTTTTTAATACATTAATTTTTTATAGTACATTGACAAAAAAAGAGTCTATAATGTCACTACTGGGTTGGTAGTCGATGATTTATGAAAATATTAATCCAGGGTATGGAATAAATCCTGTGGTTTATAGATTGTTGTCATAAGCTATTTGGAAATGTATTGGGCTTTGGAATTTGGAATAGATTCCAGGTTTCTTCAAATAAAAATTTGGAGGAAAGGATCATGTCTTTATTTTTGATTTTGTTTAAGAGAGAAATGAATAGACTGTTTGGGTCTGGTGGAGGATTTGTGAATACTAATTTGCATCTCACGTTCCAGATAGAGTGGGTGAGAAATACTGACATTCTTATAATTGGAAATTGTTTACTTTGTAGAGATTCTTTTAGCGAGAGGATTCTGTAAATATCAGTTTTACTGTTTTAAAAAATTAAAAATTTGATACTACTAAGTCCGGTACATGAGCGAATTATATGGTCAAATGTCTCATCATGCCTCTTGCAGATTGGGCAGATAGGGTCAATGTTGTTAAGAAATCTCTTGTGGTGGAGGAACCAGTTGGTATGCATGGCTCCCAGATTTACTTTTACTAGGTAGTTTAAAAATTTAGGCTCTAATGCTAAGAACTTGAATATTGAAGTAATTCTATGATTAGTGATGCCAAGCATTGGCAACATTGAGTTGATTTCAGGGTTGATTTTATGGTGGGCTTCCCAGATGGTGATTTTTGTATTATATGGATTTTGTAAATTAGATGTAAATTGATTGAGAAGCTGGAGAACCTGGTCTAGCCAGCATTTTTGAGGAGGAGGTCTGTCCGTCGGTTGAACGGCCTCTGAAATATTGAAGGAATCATGTTTTTGTAAGAGGTTATGAATTAATGTGTGAGATTTTTGAAAGATAATTGAGGGGATGGAGTGAAAGGACATCCCATTAGATTTGCAATGGTATTGCATCCTTGTCATGCTTATAGACGTTGTACTGTTTTTCCAAAAGAGTTTAGCACATAGACTATTGATTTTTTTGGTAAAGGCTTTTGTTGCTGTCATGATGGGGAGGTAGTATGCAATCTTGGACATGACTTTCATGTTCAGTAGTGCTACTTTTCCCTGTATGGAGAGATACACCCTGGAAAGGGATTGAATAATCTGGGATGTGGAGTTGATTAAGGAGTTCTGTAGTTTTTTTGACATGGCTATTTGAGACATGGAGATAGGGAAGCCAAGAAAGTCCTGGGGCTCAGCTAGAAATCTAGATGAGACTTTCTTTCCCGATAGAATTTTCCAAGATGAAGATTTGTTGGAGTTAAATTTGAGTTGTGAATCACGGGCAAATTTATCCAAAATCTTGTAGAGTGTTGGGAGATGTTTTTGAGATGGTAATATTATGAGGACATCATCCATATATGCAAACAACTTGAAGGATTTTTTTGATGCGAGGAATGAATACTCCGGTGAATGATTTTGTTTTATAGTGGCTAAAATCCACAGAAAGCAATGATCTACATCATTAAATTAGAGGCCATTGAATTCACCAGATCTAACATCCAATTATTTCTTATAGACCTATATCAATGATTTATATTTGCTCATCATCACACATTTTCTAAAAATATGATATTCTGAATAAACATTTTTTATTACTATTAACAGGTAGTGATAAAAATCGTATGGGGGAAAAAAACTCTGAAATACTGCTAGATTTTTAAATATGAACTATGACTGTTATGTTTTGAAATCAATATTAATCTGCATTTCCTAACTATTATATATACTTTTTATGATTCAATGAATAATATCTCATTTGAAATACTTATGAAAAATTGTCTATATCTTATACAATTAATTGTGCACATGTCAATGGCAAAATAGTGATAATACTGCAAAGTATTTTTTTAAAAAAATACTATATTTATTTATTTAAATTTTGATGAATGTTTTTAAAATTAATAAACATTTGAATATAATGGCATTTAAAAATTATTGTTGCAGTCTTTCATTTTTTAAAATCATATTGTTTATTTTTTAATAATTATATTGAATTTTAAAAAATATATAAACAATATATTTAAAGATGCAATAAAAACTTATATAGTATTTAAAAATTATCTTTAGTAACTGATCAATAGACATTACAATTTCAGTAAAAAGTTTTTTTAAAAAAAAAAACAGCATCACATTACAATTGATATAAAACACATTTGTCACCACAATCTACTTCATTATATAATATGTTTTTATCAAATGTGTATATATAAAAATTTATTTTTGAATTTTAAATAGACCTTGTCTATACATATATTATATAGATATATTTTTCTCCATTCTCAAATACTTTCCTAATTACCAATACATACATGCATCTATATGTATGTAAATACACAATTCTACCCTATTTTAAAAATAGATAATTTGTTCCAAAAATCTGATTGTAAAACTATGTACATAGTAAAGTACTTTTTTAGTTTTTAATATGATCATAGAATAAAATTAAATATAATCTATTATATTTGCCTCTTTGCATATAAATAAAATCAAAAAAAGATTAAATAACAAATATTATATTTGAATGCTAATTAATGTTTGATATTTAAAAATCAAAATAAAATTTCGGTAAAAACAAATTCAAAATGAAAGACCTTATATAATGGTGGGCAACTTAATTATTAATTAATTTACATAAGTTTTTAACTCTGGAGATAAAAATAGTGTACTGATTGTTCTTTGTAGAGTATTCTCCTAGATGCATATTCTGTAATAATTTTAGATATAAACCATAACAGTAGATTTGAAAGCTGGTCAAAATTTGATATTTTTTTTAAAAAAAAAATCAAACTCAAACATTTATAAACTTGTAGAAAACGAAGTACTAAACATGAAAATATTAAATCAAGTAATATAATTGTCTGAAAAAAAAAATTATGTGTTACTGGCTAAAATCATAATCACAAGTTTAAGATTTTTCACAGCAATTAGATATTGAGTAAGGCATAAGATATTATATTTTGTGAGCTTGTATTTAGTTTTTCTTTGGTAATTTGTTCAATTTTACATATTTTGTTTCTCTATTTTTCATATATGTACAAATATTAATTTTAATAATGATCCAGAAAAATAGTGTCAGAAAATAAGCAATGGAGTGAAAAAAAAAGATTATTTCTAAAAGAAAAACTGCAAATAATTGTCAATTTAACATCTAAATAAGACTAAATCTACATCATTTTAAAAAAAATGCTGAATTAAAAAGTAAACAAATGACAAAAAAAATTACACCTTTAGAAGTTTACATTATAACATTATTGAATTAATGAAAACTTTTCTAGGTAATATGGATTAATCAAAAACAGGTGCTAGTATCAATAAAGAAAAGTAAGTGTTTTAATTTTTTTTTGCTCATTTCAATGATAAATATTATTCCCAGGAAAGAGTTTATTAATAGGGAAAATAATGTTATATCTCAAGAAAAAAGTTCTGAAATCAATGATTTTTGAATTTTTACTAGAATATAATAAATTTATAATATATGTATTTTCATTACTTATATCTCTGACTTTTGCTGTTTAAACATGTATATCAAAATAAACTGCAAAGAGTCAATGATATCGGAAATGGCATACTGAAACCAAATTAATTCATTTTTGTAGACTCCATTATATAAGTTTACAATCAAAATTATAATAAATTTAAAAAATCATTAAAATAATAAATTAACATAATTATATAGTTAACAGGTAAAACAGTCTTTAAATAACTCACTGCAGACTATGGTTCTTTACAGCATTCCTCACCAGTGAAATACTGAATGAGAAAACTATTTACACAACTAATCAAATGCTGGTCAATAAAAAATTAGTTTTTCTTTCTTAAATTATCATCTAATTAAAAATATACATAGAACTGGCTTTTAGTAGGCTTTGTCATAGTTGTTTAAAAACATTTGTAAATTTATTTGGAACTGAAAAAAATTTCCAAACTCAAATTAAATTCAAACATAGTATGGGATATGACAGGAAGATGAACAGACCATAGAGTTGTATACATATATAAACAATAATGAAGTTCAACATTAAAAATATTTGCATAAAAATTCATTACAGATAAATCAACTACATGAGTGAGTCCTTGTCAGTATTTCACAAATATTGCAGTAGATCTAGATCCAATTTTCCCACTGATAAATACTATAGGTCAAAAAATAGTCTTGGGATATAGATAGGATAGCTCTAAATATGGGTTTAATTTATACTATCATATATTACCTATTGCTTACAACTTACGACAGATGCTAGATGCTGCTCTAGAAAAGCATATGCATACTTGAGTTATCTGATATTTTTTTTAGTTTTAAATTAAAATATATTAATAAAAATTTATGATAATTAGACAAAATAATTAACATATGTCATGTAACATGTTATTTTTTTTTTACAAATGGCAGTAACTGTTTTCAAAGGAAGATATCAATTTTATAGGAAAATTATGGTGATTGAAAAAATAATAATAATAAATATATGCCATGTAATATTTTATTTTATTTTGTTTTTACAGATAGACTTTAAAAAAGGGCAATAACTGTAACAGCAAGTTTTATCATACAAAAAAAAAAAAACAGATCACTTTAGAGTTTAAAAATCAGGCTGTCCAAACTACAGAATAGTTTAATATTTCAAGATCAAAAGTCATAAGATTGATGACTGTATTTAGTAAAGAAAAAAGAATGAAAATTGTAGTCACAAATCAATATTCACTGAGAATAAGACCAGGAGATAAGATGGATTATAACTAACAAAAACAAAACAAAATAGACTGGAGCTCTTCATTGTATGAAAATGATCTGTTTTGATTTTCACAAGCAAAATATTTATAACTAAGTTGTCTCTTAAGGCCAGTAGTTTCTGATAAGAATTGTCTAATATATAAGTGATGATGTCATAAAATAAAAAGTGAACAATGAAATGAATGAGATTGATCAGAAGTATATATCAGCCAAATCATTGTATATGTTTTCACCAGTCACTGCATTTAATTGATTACGAAATAAGATGATGAAATGATTATGCTTAAGTTAAAATATCATGATATTCACTGGTTCAATCCTTACTTTGAATATTTCGATTATTTAAATATTTTGGGGAACTAAATTCGTGTCATGGTACAAACATTATTTATAGATTGTTCTATTTTCCAAGATGACAATACTTTAATTCATAAAATGAACTAAGAAGATGATGTTATTTATCTTTTATAGACTTCTTAATCATTTTCTTTCGATATTTTTGAGATTCATTGAGCCCTTGTTAAACAAATGAGAGATTTGAATCCTCAGTCATCATCTCTCAGAGCCTTTTCTCCGTGAGGATTGATTTTATATTCTATTAGACATTGTTCAAATATTACAATCCATCTGACAACAAATACAAGCAGTTCTTGATATATGTTATATTACATTAATAAAAATATCACAAAGGTTCCAATTATGTGAAGAAGATCTAAACATATTAGAAAAATTAACATTTGTGTATGGTGTGTGGATATATATATATATAGCTAAAAGATTGTTCGGGTTCATTAAATCTTTTTCTACTAAATCATTTCTATTATATAGTTTTTTTAAAAATAAAATGACTACTTATATTTCTGAAATTTTAATAGAATTTTCATTATGACTGGACTTTCAACATTTCAAACAAGTATTAGCATTACATCTAGTGATATTAAGCTAAGAGAGATAATAATAATAATAATAATAATAATAATAAAAGTCTTCAGGCAGTGTCAAACATCAGCCATATCCATGAAACACAAAATTAATTAACATATTAATTCCCTGATATAGTAAATCTGTGTAAACACTGGTATAGGAAGAGCGTTAACCTAATAAAATATTTATCACTTCAGCACAGGTTTATTGCAATCATATTTTCTATCAAACATGGCCTCCAGAAATACATTTGTAAAATTAAAATACTCTCATTAGCATAACATCAAATCAAAAATAATAAAAATAATTATCTTAGTAATATAAATAAATAAAAAATGACCGCTAGCAAAATAAATTGTTCTTAAATCAATTAAAAAACATACTATATAGATGTTAGCATTAAAAACTTAGTATGAAAGTACTTAATTAAAAATCTAAAATCAATTGTCCCATAGGCAGTCAATTTTCTTTTGCAAACAAAGTTATCTCTCTCTCTCTCTCTCTGTGTGTGTTTAGTTAGACAAAGTTCACGCTATTTTTTAGTACTAAATACATTACTTAATTATTCAATCTATCATTATTATTTTATTTACCGATCAAGGCTTTCATTTAATATCCATTATATATATATTTTTCTGAAATCAATGGAACTGTTATTGACGTTCATTTTCTTGTTTTTTGTTTTTTTTTAACTCGCTTTATAGTTATGATGCATTTGTTTGAAGCAAAACAATTTATATTTCCATACTAATTTCAAATAAACATTAAAGGAAAACATATCATCTGCGATAATATCAGTAATTACATATACTGTACAGTCTTTGTTTGATAATAAAAAAAAATCTTAAAATACAGTTTTACAATAATATTTTATCATATTTGCTGAACGTTCCACACAATATCGTCCTTAAAGTACAAAAAATCTAAAAGAAAAAAAAAGTAAATGAAACAGAAATTTGTAATATTTCATTACTTTAGTCTCTCAGCTACAGGAATGGTATTCAAAAATTCATTTAATTGAACTCTTAAAAAAAAATATCCAAAATTTATTATCTAATAAATTGATGTACTGATTTTCTAATCAGTAATAGAATAGGCAATTACATACTGAAGCAGTTACTTCATATATAAGTAGAATATAGTTAAGGTTAGAAGAAAGAGAGAAAGAGAGAAGCATAGGAAGGCACAAAAGTTGTTGATATATATTTTCTATTGCTTGATATATCTTAAAATCTAAGGAAATTTATCTGCAAAGTTACACACAGAATAGTTATGTATTTATATGCATAAGTGTTGTATGTTTGTGTGGAAGTATCATATTTAAATTTTGAAATAACAATAATGATGATAATAATAATAAAACTCATATCAACTAATGATTAAGCACAATTTTAAAAATAAATTATTCTTGTTTGGTGGATTATTTATTGTTTATTTTGGTTAAATATATTTACTTAGATTTTTGTTTCTTACAAAAAAAAAATCATAATAATTTAATACGGTATGAAAATAGTTCAATTATAAGAAGTTTCAAAGAAGTCCGATATATATATATTAGAGTAAGACCAAATTTTTCTTTAATTGGATTATCTGATTTGGGCTGATGTGGAAACAAATGAATGAGAAGAAATGTTTTAATTTCAGTAACTGCATTCCCTTTTTTAGCTTTTGTTTCCATAGTTATTGTTTTAAACAAAACTGTAAATGTATACATTTGTAGCTGATTCAGATGAATTTGAAGCTTAAAAAAGGATTTAATTAACAAGTGAATAGAAATTTGTATTATTATGGAAGAATAGAACATCATAAGATATTTCCCTCTCTTGGATAAAGTAATACTTATACCACCTGAAATTCCCTCCATATGAAAAAAAAAAGCTTTAGATATATATCCTGTAAATCAAACCTTGTGCAAGAATTAAGGATTATATAAAGTATTGACTAAATAAATTAAACAGAAAGATTTTTCTTGTCTGACATAAAAGAAAGAAAGAAATTTAAACAAAAGCAAAAAAAAACTGTAAGTTGACTCTGTTTTTATTTTATATATAAAGCCACCTACCTTTTTGTAAAAAAAAAAAAAAACTTTAAGAAGTTTGGACTAATTCCAGAAGTTATGCAAATATAACTCTTTTGAACTTTATTTAGTTTAATAAAAATTCTATTTTTGTTTTAAATATTGAATATAAGACACACATTTTTTCCAAATTTTGGAAACATAAAAGAGTAGTGTGTTTTAATTTGGAAGCAAAAATTGTTAACATCTTATTACTGTGGATATTTGCTTTTCATTATACATGTGCATAGTATTACAATTGTTGACCTGTGTAGAATAACGTGTTAAATCTTTTTTTAATCAAAAGAAAAAAGATTTAACATTAGATGTCAATATTTTTTGGATTAATTTTGTAAATTGCTTTTAACTTTCTCTCTCAAACCACTATTTTTAACATTATTTTGCTGATTTTATCATTATTTTATCAAGAAAACTACAATGAAAAACCTTTAGATTTTTTTTACAACTAATAAACCAATACAATAATGAGATAAATACCTACCTTCGCTCTCATTGGTTGTATTTTGTTCTGTACACAAGGAGTTTGTTAGTTCTGATTTATGCATTTTGATTTCAAAGTAAAAACATGTTTTAGAATCTTTTTAAACATATTTATAATCTCTTTTAAAAAATATTTCTAAAAATATAAATTATTTCAGAAGAATGATTCATATTTTAATAGAAAAATTTACTTTTACATGAAATCAAATTGAGAAGAAATCACTGACATATGATTGCAATTTATAATTGGATGACAAAAGTATGTTTTATGTTGACTGGTATAGATTATTTTTGCCGATTATAAAGAGAAATTTATTTTTAAAAAACATTTGTTCATTTTAATAAAAAGACAAATTATTAATTTGCATTTTAGAAAAGATTTTTAATTAAAAGAAAAAAAGATTTACAGTTAACATTAAATGTCAATACCATATTTTAGAATCTTTTTTTTTATTCTTTGAAAAAAAAAGTTTCAGTATTTACACTAAAAAAAAAAAAAAAAGACTGTAATGCAAACAATATACACACAATTTGAGTCAGTTTTGCAGTCTTGGAAAAATATATCTGAAAAAAATTAACAAAAAAAAAATCTTTCTTAAAAGGTTGCATTGATAATGCTTTAAATAGCCTGAAGATGATGTACACTGGTAGAATAGTGAATATAGGCATTCATGTTCTGAAAGTGAAGATATAAAAAGTGAAAATATATCTAAAAAAGATTCACAATAAATTAGATGAGCTTATTGCAATTATATTAGTTCCTATTTAAATAAATAAAAATGATTCTTATTTTTCATTAAAATCATTTAATATTTTTTCCCCAATTTTCCAAGCTTAAAATCCTAATGCATCTTAAATTCAAGGCATCTTATATTTGAAATACATTTCAAGTAGCCAGACAAATGATTTACTAGCTGTCTGGTTATTATAATAGTTAATAATAAAAGGAAAAAGACAAATCTTGGAACTTATATTTTATTACTTGTTTAATTACTCTGCGGATATATTGTAAAATTTTTGTTGATTACCCATAGATTAGTCTTAACATTAAAGAAAAAAAACATATAGGGTTGTCTTAACATTATAGCCAGTCCTAACATTAGGGTTTAAAAAGAGAGAAAATTCTAGATATAGTTGCATTATCCATATTGTTTAATAATGTGTATCAAACATATTCAAATAACATTTATTTCCTCATTTTATTCATGGGAAGGCTGGTTTTAAATATAAATGAGTTGAATATGCATATTTATATTCAAATGAAAGATTTATTTATGATATTGTTTGAATTATTAGTATATGCTCCTTGTGAAGTTAGCTATTGAAGGTATCTTCCGGATATTCTATTTTCTAGTTTGTCAGTGGCTAGAGATTTATATATTTTTGACAATATTAGTATAATGATCATAATAGTATTTTGGTATTGAATGATAAAGAAATAATGCTACCAGAGGTTTAATATTTTAATTTATGATAATATCCATGCTTTATATATAAAAATTATAAGAGTAAAGGTTTGACTTATTGTTAATTTAAATAATTAACAAGATGCTTAATATATTATATCAATTTAACTCATTATTTAACTTACAGTGTAATATAGAAGTTACCTATGTGTAATTACATAATAAAATTTATTTTATTGTAAGAAGTGGTGTGAAGTGATCAAATTAATAAAGCTTTTATTTATTTATCTATCTTGTTATTGTTTTCATTGATGTTTCATTCTTTCAAGGTTCAGAAAATCATGAACTCCTGACCTATGCTGGACATAAAAGAATTTCTTAGTGTAATGATAATAACTAGTTTAAACTAATAATAATAAGCCCAAAATTAGAACATTTTCAATATTGAATAAATTAGCTCCCAGGCTCTTGTAGAATCTAGGGATGCCCATTTAAATTAATTAGAAAAGAAAATCATAAGGATATGGTAAATGAATGCCTTATATTTAGATTTGACTGTTACAATATATATTTTTCATAATTAAGTTTCACAAGATGTGAGAATAAAAGACTGTCTTCATGCATTCAAACATATTTGTATGATCAATCTTATCATCACTCTCTTCAGAAACAGTGTTCTTATGAAATCTGAAATCCTAATTGTTGGATATTTTTTACAAATCGAGAATGACTAGAAGAAAGTCTTAATAATTTATTTCAAAATTTATATTCATATACATTACACTCTCAGCCCCCAAATCCAAATATTACTAGACAAAAATAAAAATAAAAAAAACATTTGATTATCACTGTATTACTTGCCATCCACTTATCACAATTCTTCCTAACATTTAAATTGTGAAGGTACATCACCAATCATAATGGGTCTTTATGTGACTGAAATGCATAGTTTATTTAATAAATTCACTTCTTATTACTTGAAAAAAATATGTCACATTAAAATTTAAAATATTCAGTATTTTTATTTTCAAAAATTTTAATGATAAAATTAAAAAAAATTGTAGGAAAATATAATGTCTAACCTATTTTCAATTTTTATAACAAAATGTTTTATTTGTAACTCTAATCAATCACAATACTTTCTACAAAACTTCAAGTTTATGAAATTATATAAAAGAATACATTTGATATTTTGGTTCTACAAATACAAAAAAAGTACAATAAAAATATTAGATTGAAACAACCATCAAATAAAAGAATGTATGACATGAAAAAACATTCAATCATATGCTCTTCAAAAAAATATCTTAGTTACAATAATTAATAACTGGAAAAGATTATATATATATGAAATGCATTTCAACACATAGAAACTTAGTTATTTTCATAAAAATGAATTTAAAAATTTGAAACATATTTGCAATTATATCACTAGACACACATCAAATTACATATTCACATCCTATAAAAATAAAATCTGAAAACAAAATATAGCAAATAATTTTTAACTAATTTGGAATGACAACAAACTATGACATCATTTGTCACAAGATTTCTTATAGTTATTCTATTTTACTTCAACTGAGAAAACATCTAAAGAATAAAATCAAGGCATGAAAAACATTTACACCAATGAATGATGTAAGAGGTTGAGAAAACAAAATATATATATTTGCAAGTATTTTTTTTTTTTAAAAAAGTGCAAAACTAAAAGTAAATTTTAAAAAAAGTATTTTTTTCTTATATAAAAACTGCATCAATTAAGTTTAATTTAAATGTGTTTTGTTGTTATTGTTATCATCATTTTTAAACATTATTTGTCAATTTCTGTTATACTTTCATTGAGAAAATAAACCATTTTTATATATATAAAGAAAGAAAAGATATAATTATAAATAGACACAATAGTTCTTTCACCCATATTCATAACCTTTGGTTGCAAGCCATGTCAATTCGTAAATAGTAGATCAAATATGTTAACAGATACATACATATATGTATATATGTACATACTACAAACCCCCCACCCACCACCCCCCCCAAAAAAAAAAAAAAAAGGTAAAAAAACCCCCCCCCCCACCCCCCCCCCCCCCATCCCCCCATTCTTTTTTGGGTCTTGGGCCCTGCGGGGGGGGGGGGTGGGGGGCGAGACCTCTACATCTAGATATTAAACCCACCCCCCCCCCCCCCCCCCTTTTTTCTCCTTATTAATTAAAAAATAAAAAAGAAATTGAAAAAACACAAAAATTTTTCAATCTAAACCCAAAAACTAAAAAATCTAATGGGTCCGAACTCAGTTCCCCCCCCCATACATTTTGGTGTCTTTGGCCCTTTTAAAACCAAACCCCCCCCCACCCTATTAGGCAGGATGGGGGTTAAACCATTAAGCACCCCATGACCCCATTCCCTATACTAGCACATTAATTGTTGATAAACAGAGCAAATCATGTGATATATGTATATATGTACATACTACAAATATGTACAGAAAACATGCGTAGCACACAATTTTGAATTACAAAACATTATATAATGAGATGATATTACTTTATAGCCCATAATATCATTCAATTACATTAATTATTTTAAGACTTTTACCTTGTAGAATATTGGTTTGACATACATGTATAACAATATATGAATCTAATTTATCCAAATCACTTCAAATACTTTTTAGCAAAAACCTTTTATTGTACATATACTTTCATTTTATAATTTTAATGTAAAAACATGTCATTTACGCTTTTTTTTTTTTTTATAACAAGATAATTTTATTTATAAATTAATTCTAAGAAATTTACATGTGAAAAAATTAGAGAACTTATAAAAAAAAATACAAGTGACAATATTTCTAGTCTTATATTTTGATTAAATCCCATGTGGCTTTGAAGATTTTCTTGTGTAAGTTAATACTGTCTCTATTTTTAATTTCTTTAATTTTGTTCAATAAAAAAATTGTTGAGTTTGCCACATTTTGTTTAAAACATATGTGACATCTTAGATATCATAATGCAAATATTATAAAAGTGGATATTATTCATTCAAATTTGTGGATAAATTCCATCAAGTAAACTAATATTTAAGATTTCTATTATATTATAGGTCATCTAGACTTACTATGTTAAAATATTTAAATTTCTAATATTAACTGAAAATATATATAATTATTGGATTAATATACTAAAGACATGTTTTTTTTTAGGAATCCATGTTGATGAAAAACTAATTATAAATCTACAGAATTTCTGAATTAATTTGGCAAAAGAATTTGATGTTATAAAATAAAAACAATATCAAAATTCTAAGTGAAAGTGTTTTTGAATGTTACTTTTTTAATAACAACCAAAATAATATAAAAGACCAAACAAGCTTCAAAGTAGAATCAATCATTATCAGCACAGTGAAGCTTAAATAGGAAGTGGATAGGCCACAAATCATCAATGAGTGAATGCACAGATTAATACTACTCATTATCACCATTACATGCAGTCTGACCGTGATAATAGTTTAAGAAATCTTGTTGATCATTCATTTATTTATTCTTACTTATGATTAAAGACTAATATCCAGAATAATATCATCTGAACTACTAGCTGCATAACACATCTATAGGAAAATTATATACCAAGCATAAAAGAATGCCGTCTAAGAATTAATAACACCAAAACATCATAAAATTAAAATAACTATATCACTTAAACACAGTAATTGGAAGTTTGCATACAGGTTTCCCATCAACAAAAAATTAAAAGATAACTCCATTTAAAAGAATTCATATGAAGTTTAAATCACCAAATGTTTTTATCAATTAAATCCCAAGTTGTAATAAATTTATGGCATTTCCCTTGCAAGAAAAAGCTTTTATTAAACTATAAAATTTAAAAATATTCATAATTTGTATGCAAAAGTCAAGGTAAGAAAAATATTCTATTTTGTCTATATAATTTATCATACTTTATTTTTTATTTTATATAATATTTTGTTTGTAGATTTTAAATACTAAATACTTTTTATTCATTGTTATATATTAAATAGCAAGCCCAATACTACATAATCTCCTTTCATTTAATAATCTATCCTTCAAAACAAACTTATACACATCTACATGTTAAATTTATTTTACTTACCCTTAGAATCACAGAGAGCTGTTACAACAATCTTACACTTTGTAAACTCCTTGGCTTCAAGCTCTGATCTATTGTTTCATATTCAATTCTTAAAAATAATCCATATCAATTAATTACTTTATGTTATATGTATTTATCATTTAGAAAAAAAAAATTTTTTTTCATTATTCCTACTACTTCCACTATTATTACCATTCCAAATATTATAACTATTTTTATTCAATGAGAAATTTGCTTAACATAATAATCTAACCTGATATTGCGGAATAGATAATTTTTAAATGATTTTAAAAATCCTTCCAGATTTATGGTTGCAGAAGAATATTTATATAAGATTTCGCTAACATATAATCCTGTTTAAAAAAAAACTCTCTTAAATCTAGTTCCAAAGTGATTCATTATTAATTGCATTACATTCATGACTAAAGACCTTGTGGTCATCTTAATCTTTCCACTATAATTGAGTTTTCCAAATTTTATAAATGAATACATACTAGCATACAAAAAAATAAAGTATTAATGAAAGAACTGATGTGTGTATGATTAGTGAATAGAAATATGGTTGAACAAATTATACAATCCCATTATCACAGTTAAAATATAAAATAAAAGATGTTTGAAAACAGGACCATATATAAAGCTACATAATTAAAAAACAGTATCAGTAAAAAAAAATAAAAATAATGAATAGTGCAAGGAGAACAAAGAAACATCGGTTTGCATGTGAACCAATATTTAGTCTTTGATAAGCCATTAGTTTTTGCAGGAATAAGATGTTAATAAATTGTAAAGCTACAGAAGATACTCATTTTTGATCAGTTACTATTGTATTTTTCAGTTAATCATCATACTTAAAAATTGTTTTTCAATTTGTTAACTGTGGAGCTCATCATTAGTGTGGATTCAACACAAGATTAACTCAATAATGACATTATTGTACTGTATACATAATATGATTATTACTGTTTATATTCTGTTGAACAACAGATCAGTTCAAATGGAGGAATCTTCTTGAGAATTCAAATATTAATATAAGCATAAAAAAATTAAAACCTTAAAAAAAACATGAATTTAATGCCATCATGTAAATATATTATTTATTTTATAACTTATTAAACTAAATACAATAGTATAATTCATGAAATTATATATAAATATCAATAGAAAACAGATTATTTATGTAGGTTTATTATATAGTTTGTTCATTCTAAGATAAAAAATTTATTCATAAAGAAATGTAATTGTGAGAATCAAAACAGCTCATGTTAATTAACGAGTGCAAATATTTTATTAATATCTATAAATTTACTACTTCATCAATTCAAATGCATTATTTATTTTAAACATTATTATCAAAAAGTTTTTTTTTTCTTGGCATTAATTTCTGCTATTGTTTCATCATTTAATATTTATGCATAAATATGCTTATTTTAATAACTTAATTTTAAATGTTAAATCAAACATTTATAGTTTAAACATGCAATTTTTATTTAATTATATTTAAAATTCTAGTTACTTTCTGAACTTTTTTCACAATTGGATTATGCTTACATGCTTTTCTAACTTATTTTATGATTAGTTTGCCATCATACTGATAATATTAATTATAATCTTTTCACTGTGCATTTTTTTACTAGCATTGAACTAAAAAAAATTTTCTTTTTTTTAAAAAAGATGAGAAATATTATATATAGATAATCTAGAATACATAAAGGAGAAAACTTATCTTTCAAAACATGGAATATTTAATAGAATTAAAACATTATATGTATGAAATATGATAATGTGAAACATATAATAAAATTGAAAATCTAAATTCTTAAAATGCTTTACTATTATTATAATGATGATGATGATAATAGTCATGCCACCTGGTTAGACACATGACTGCAATTATGATAAAAAGTCTCTTGGTATTTTTAATATTATTACTTGCAACTCCATCATAAAAGATAATTTTAATTTATTTTTTTTTAAAAGAAGAACAAATTATTTATATTATAAAAGTCTGCAAATATTCGTGTGTGCGTCTGCGAAGGGAATAAAAAAAACTAAAATAGTTCACAACGTTGGTTAAAGATAACGTAAATGGCTGCCATGCCTTCAGTACTATGAAAAAACAAACCTAAAAAATAATGCTACTTTAATTAATAAAAAGAAACATCTGCTGATATTGCAAAAAAAAAAAAACACTAATTACAAGCATAAATAAATAATACTTCTGTATATAATATAAAAATAATATAAAATAACAATTCGAATTATTTTATATTATTTTTAATTACAAGCATGAATTTTAACCCATCATTTCAAAGATTCAGAAAATCTACACCTAGCGATATTGAAAATTTAGATTTACAAAATCAAAACAATGAAGAAACCCCCCCCCCCTTTCTATAATATGAAATGCTGATATGCTAAATAGCATTTCTGAGAAATTCCACAACACCATTCCTAATGGACTTTATAACACATTCCACCATTTTTTTTACAGATTGTTCAATAGTTTTATCAGCTACAGATAATCATTGTCTCTTTGTATAAATTCTCAAGAGCTTTACTATATGAGGCACTCACTCTGCACAATTTATGGGAGTGTTCTATGCTTAGCTGATCATCTCAATTAAAAATATCTGATCATGAAATTCCATGATCAAAATCAAAAAAACAGATTTAAAATGATCAAAACACTTTGTTACAATGCTCTAATTGCTGTAAATGAAAACAAACAAAGATACATAACTGGCATATTGAAAAATACATATCTAGGCTACTCCACACATGCCTTTTAGGAAGGTTGCCTCATTTCAATCAGTTTACCTAAAAGACACCCCAGTTACAATATACAGCAGTAATTATGAGTTTAAAGTCAAGCTAAACAAAAACATTGATCCAACTACTATACTTACTCAGATTACAGACCAAAAGGCAACACTTTGCCTATACATAAGAGGATCAAAGTCACATTATTTCTCTTGGTCAGCATGGTCATCTAGCAATCAACTGCACAACCACCTGATGCTTGTAATTGTACCAGTCAAAATCGTGTGTTCATTCAACAAGAACTAGAATCCAAGCAAATGAATATCCATCTAGTATGTTCAAGATACATAAGTCAGATAAAATACCAAATATCAACCTATTTACATGTACTCCAGGTCTATGACTACATGAACAATGCTTTTAATGATACTAACAAGCTTTTCATTACTCCAGGCCCAGCAATGACAACAGGGAGAGCAAGAGACTTAAAACAATATATATATAATGGGGTAATTAATAACTTCTATTCAAGAATAGTACAGACCATTGTTTGACATTGATTAAGGATCGGAGCCTTAATAATATTCAAGGCAACATTATCAAAGGATTTGAATTTAAACATTTGATTCAAATAGATTCAAGTAATAAATGATAAACGCAAGAATACAGATAAATGATCTGGAGTAAATTTATTAAGTGATTATATATGTTAATAAAACAATGTAAGCTTTGGTTGTCTATACAATTGAGATTACATATCTGATAATTTAATTTGCAATTATGCACTTCTGAATTAAGTAAATAGGTCATTGGAGAACATACACAATTACATAAACGTTTATTTTAACATAAAAATTAGTGAGTGCAATTGCTATACAATTTAACATATATAAATAAGATTGTATTTATATAATGAGATGGAATTCTATGAGACTATTTCTTTTAAAAAATTGATAGTGCTGAAATTATAATAGGTAATTTTTTATTACTCAAATACTTTAGATATACAAAATATCAACTTGCGTTCTTTTAACAATAACTAAACTCGTCACATATTAAATCACAAAAAATAGAATTTTAATTAAATATACCTATTACTAAACCTGTTTTTATGCATAAACAATTTTTAGAAAGTATTTTCCAAATGACAACTTTTAATTTTGTTAAAATCTTAGGTTTAAAATTAACAACCAAAAATCCAATAATTCTAAAAAGTATTTTTATAATATTTATTTATATTTTCTTTAAATATATTATAGTATGAGCTTAAAAATCAGGATTAAGCTAATGCAACTTTTTTAAAGATAGTACCAAAATAAAGCATTTTAAAAATACAATTTAATGGCACCTAAATAAAACACAAAAAGTCTATTTATTATATTATCATGATGCTGAACATACTGAAAAATTGACAGAAAAACACAATAAAATTAATATTATCAAATCAAATATTTTAAAAAAACCGAAAGTTAATATTATCGATGGAATATCATTGGAATAACAGTTTTTTCAATAATAAACAAAGTTAAGATTATAATAAGTAAATCTGCCGTTAATCAAAAACTATTTAGAATAGAAGCATAACATTTTATATAACCAGAAAGATAAATAAAGTCACTCATTTATTCAAATAACTTACAATTTTTTTATTTTTGAAAGTTGTCCAAAATATGAGGATGATAAGTTCAGTCTTTAATGTTAGTTTAAAAGTAAAATGTTTTCTAATTATTTTTTTTTTAAATAAATAACAGTATACATAAACGATCAACTGCTAAAGAGATCATGTGGCTTTCAAGTACTGAAAATGACAGTTTGAACTTTAATCCAACAATTTTTTTCATTGAAGTCCATAATATTATAACTCTAGTAATTTGCACAGGGCATAAATAATAACTATAATATAAAAATTTATTTAATATAATTACGTTAACTGTTTATGCTTCTATACGGAATGTAATATGTACGTTTATATTCAACTATAGAGAAGCTTGTTATTTCTATAAATTAACTATGGCTTAGCGCTTTTGAGAACTTATGGCGTTCTCATATTCTAGCATCTTGCTAAACCGTATTTAATTTATAGAAATAATAAGCTTCTCTATAGTTACGTATAAGAGCACTTATTACATTTATTTAATATAAATATATATTTTTTTCTTTTTGCCTACAGATAAAAAAAAGATTATATTTGACAAACATTTTTTTAAAAAAAATTCATGTAATATTATCAATAAATATTTACTTATATATATTTTTTAAACAAAATATATTTTCTCTTTAAAATAACGCTAATAATAATGACCTTACCTAAGAAATGACCATTAAGACCTCTGTTTGTACAGAAAACTTCTTTGTACAGGATAATACTGTCAGATTTATTTTTACAAATACAGCTGCAGGTGTCAAAATTGTTTAAATGAAAATATTTTAATCTACAAGTGACACTTGTCAAAAATGTAAATTTCATTTGCATTTTTTTTAAGAGCAAATAAGCAAAAATTGTTTCTCAAATGCAATTTTTTCTTTGAGTGTTATTTTTGAGCATGTATTGTAGAAATAATAAACTATACAAAAAGTATTTAAGTTATTTGAAAATAGATGGATAATGAAAATAACTTCATTTACAATTAATAACAGTGATAGCAGCATAAACAATTCCTCCAGCTACAATAATATTATTGAAAACTACATTAATACTAAGATTAAATGAAAATAAGAAGTCATAGCAACATTGCCATCAAAAAATCATACGGTGAATGCAGACAGTATCAAAATATATAGAAAAAAACCAAGACTTAAGCAACAACAATATCAAAACTAACAACCATTTTTTTTTAATGATTAT
The DNA here is from genome assembly GCA_028023455.1 of Epiperipatus broadwayi. NCBI lineage: Eukaryota > Metazoa > Onychophora > Udeonychophora > Euonychophora > Peripatidae > Epiperipatus > Epiperipatus broadwayi. Next base: position 193,268 of record JAQFVV010000753.1, on the reverse strand, counting down.
CAACTTTATCAAATTTTCCAGATCTTAAATAATTGTTCAGCCTTTTCCCCAGAAATCATCTGTTAATTATTCTGTGAGATTTTTTACTTTTTTTGGAAAGGTACCATAATTAATAGTAATCCTTTTTCATTTCTAAACTAGCAACTATTTATAAACTATTTACACAATTTCTAGATTGAAATTATTAAAAATAAATTGACTTTTTAACGATTTCAAATGAGTTATTTTAAAGATAGTTGTGAAAATATTCAATAATAATAATCTCTACCAGCTTCATAATGCTCTAAAAGAAATTGAAATTAAAGTAAGCTCTAGTGTCATTTAAATTTATACTTGTAATCAAGACTTGTGCTAATATGACATTTTAGTGGGTTTTTTTTAATGATTAATGATATTTATTAATACTTTAATACTAAATGAGTATTTGTGAATTCTCTTAGTAATTCAGTCATCACTTTTGAACATTCAGTCATTATAATGAAAAAGTATTTCTAGAATTCATATGTAATTTATCCTGCTTTCTACTACTATAATAATATTATTAAAAAATCCTAATCTTTGCTCTATTTTAATTGAACAGTACTATTTTTAAGATCTGATCCTACTCTCTCAATCATTTTGATCCAATTAAATTAAAAATAACTGCAAAATAATAATATATTAAAGACAAAAAAAAAAAAATACAAAAAGCAGAAAAAATAATTTTTTTAAATAAATTTATTTACTTATAAATAAATAATAAAATTGTAGTTTTTTTATGCAGATTACCTAATGCAACACTTTATTTTTCCTACTTGCAAATAGTTCAGTTTTGGTGATTCAACAGTCTTCCTTGGAGTAATAATATACACAATAAATTCATAAATATAATTACTCTATTATGGTAAATTATCTATACCAAATAAATTAAAACATTTTTTTTTTACAAATTTATATCAAATTGATATAATTATAACTAAGAATCACAAATTTATAAACATATGCATATTATATTTGATTTGATTTTTTGCTCATATACAGAGCTTTGCTTATTTTTTGATTTTTCTTAGCATTTAAAAAATTGTGCTATCAACACAATCAGACATTACATCTTAGTAATATCAAGTAATGTGATGTTGTTCTGCGATGCAACTTTCATCATAAGTAGTAAAATTTTAATAACTGAAAATATCTATTTAATTTTTTTATACTAAACACAATTATAGTTTTCAGTAATATGAAAAAGATATATAAATTATCATTTGCTCTGTATTCAATTGCATATTAAAATAAATATTCACAATATAGAAAATATGGAATTCTCACAGGTTATTTCTTATTTTTAAATTACTGGGCAAAGCCTCTATAGCTTAAATTTTTTTTCAAACTGTCCAGTTTGAAAAGAAAAATAATTTATGTTTAAAGGCAAATAGTTATGGTACTCTAATTGAAAGAATCTATATATTCTGAAAGAAGACCCTTTGTTCCTGTTTGAGGTCTTAAAAGAATTGAGTGGAGAAAATTCCTAACATGTACTCCATATGTTCTTATCATTGCAGTTATCAACATGCATCTACCAGAATGCTGAGGTTATTGGCTTTTTACCACTAAGATAAAAAAAAAACAGCATAGTATTTTCTTCTCATTTGCTTGACAAGTTCTTTACTGAAATATAAATTGAATTAATTCAAAGACAGAATGAATGTATGTATAAATGAACTTTTTTAAAAACAGATATTTACAATAATGAAGGAAATGAATAAATTATGATCATTATTCCCAAGAGACTGTAAGGTCACCAACCAAGATAACAATGGGTAACTAAAGATGGAGGGTGCTACGAATCTCCTGATTGTGGATGCAGGTTGCTGCTCAATGATGATCTTTATTTAAGCACTTATAACTACAGAACTTTTCAAATAAAGAATGATTGCATGAATTGAAAGAAAAATGGTCTAATATTAAGTGGGCCATTGATGAACTTTGTGAAGTTAGAAGAAAAATAATGAGATAAGTCATTTAAAAAGTGGACATGTATTTTACTAAAAGGTACAAATGTAGGAAACACAAGAAAAGTAGGTTTTGTTACAAATAAAAAGTAAAAGATCCACAGTGTGAAGATTGATGATATATCAGACAGAGTAGCAAGATTAATTATTTAACTGAATAGAAAATATCAAATGCAGGTAATTCAGGTTTAACAAAGTCTCTTTGTGACAAAGAAGTAGAGGATTTTTATATGGATATACAAAATGCTTTTGATCACACAAACATTTTAAAATTATCATGGAAGACTTTAATGCAAGAACTTGTAAATAATTAAAATATGAAAGTGTTATGAATTAAATTTGCTTATGATGATAGAAATGAGAGAGGACACAAACTTGTGGAATTCACAGAAAAAGATAAACTTTAAATTATATATATATTTAATAATAATAATAATAATAATAATAATAATAATAATAAAAAAATTGGATTATATTTTGACTAGCAGAAAATATGTATTTCAAGAATGTAATATTCTAATAAATTCACAGTGATCAACAATTACTAAGATGTACGAAACATGTTAATGCAAAATGAGACAAAAATTAAGAAAAACAATATTCACAATTGATATTTTCTAACCTTCAGAAATATTCCAATGAATTTAAATTAGAACTTGCAAATCATTTTAAAATATTAACAGATTTTGAAGATGGTTCAGATTTGAATGAAATCAATAGGAAAATAACTAATGTACTATAAAAAACTACAATAAAAAATAGCTGATACAAAAAAGCAATAACTGATCAATAAATTGTCTACTGGGATAAGACATTGCATGAAAAAAAAAAAGGAAGAAGTGGATATCTAGTCTTGTAAAATAGTATGAAAAATATATGAAATGATATAAGAAAATATAATTGTGAATCAATAAAGAAAGTTATCAAAAAGAATAGAAGTATCAAAAGTATAAAACAACATCTTGATATTTCTGCAAGGAAGAAATGATGGAACGGTTGCTGTAAAGAGAGATGACATCATAAAATGTGTAAAAGAGCCCTATGAAGAATTATATAGCAATGAAGAATAATAAAAAGTATCCTCTGCAATAACAACATATTCTGAACTGCCAAACATATTAAATGAAGCAGTTAGAAATGCAATTAACTCTGTGAAGAAAGGGAAAATTTCAGGTAATGATGGATTATAATCAATATCTAAAAAAAAGCAGGTGAAGAAATGGAAAAATTATTGGCAAGTTATATACCATGTGTCTAAATCAATGGTATGCAACATGTGTCAGGTTACAAAATTTTTTAAAAAATTCTGTGTTAAATTTTGAATAACATGAGATATGTCTTGTAAATATTTGAAATACAGGCATTCTTATATATACCTGGAGCTTAATTGTAAATATAGAGGATGTAAACTCAGACATTCAAGCACCCATCGACTATCCACACTATCTCATACTACTGATACACATGGTAACATACATGTAGAAAAGATAAATAATGTGTGTGGTCATGTGTATCAGTGGTATGAAATAGTTGGATAGATGACAGGTGCTAGAATGTCTGAGTTCAAATCCTATATATATATATAAATCATGTGAAAAATAAATTGTTTCAAAAATTTCAAATCACATGACATTACTGATATATAAGGAAATATAAATTTGCATATTAATTAAAACTATTGTTTTATCATGAACATTTTTACATATCATACTTATAATTTAGGTATGTTAAAACAAATGATCAAGTCAAATTTTTATTAGGAACGAAGTCATAAGTATAAAAAGGTTGCACATCACTGGTCTAATAATGAAGATATACCACATGATTAATAGAATGCAAAAATAATATTAATATTTAAAAAATATATTAAAAATTACAGATCTATTAGTCTTTTGCCACTTCTATACAAAAATTTTACCATGATAAGTACAATTCATCTATATCAAACTTTGGATTCTAACAAACAAAAAAAAAACTGGATTAATAAGTAGTTTTAGCATAGTGGATCATAACCAAATATTAAAAAAAGAATGAATGGGAGTTGCCATTGTGCTTTGGGTTTATAGATTATGAAAAGATACTTGATTCTATAAGTATTTCTATAGTGACTAAAGCATTGGATCATTAAAATATAGATCTAGAATATTGCCATATGCAAAAGAATATTTATCAAAATGAAGCAATGATTAAATTATATAGTGATAATAATAAGATTAATACTGAAAAGAATATATGAGAAGTTGATGCCATATCTTCAATTTTTTGTGTAGCAGTTTTACAAAAACTATTTGTCTATTAAAATGGGAACTTGAGAATAAAGTAAATGGAGATTATTTAAGTCATTGAGATTTTCTAGATGATGCTCTTTTGCATTTCAAAACTTCTGGAAATGTTCCACAAGAGCTATTAGATAAGAGTAAAAAATTAAATTAAATTAAAGGCAAATTCTAAAAAGGCTAAAATAATATTCACTAAATTATAAAATACCTAAAAAAAAAAATACCGCAAGTGAGATGGTTGGATGAAATAAGGAAGTTTGCGGGTCTGATGTGGAGAAGAGAGGTCGGAAAAATTTGATTAAACCTGTAGAGACCTTCCTCCTGCAGTGGATCGATAAGGATTAAAAATGATTATGATATATTTTAATATTTTATAATAATAAGCCTTGCCAATCATAATTTTTGTTTTTGTTTTGAGTATTTAATTTTATAACCCTAAAATTTGTTCAGTTTAACAGCTACAAAACATACAGTTAAAATTTGTTTCCAATGTTAAAAAATGATTAAAATTTTTGTTTTAAGTAATCAGTCAAAAATAGACACGCGCATACATATATAGTATTCAGAAAGAGATAATTTCATTAATGATTGTATTTTTTTCAATATCTTTACTCTAGAAAACATATTAAATAGTACTCTAGCCTTGATAAATTAGTAATTCCTAAGTGATTACTTCTCAGTTTACTTTTGAGTCATCTTACACCCTTTAATCGATTTTTTATTTTATTGTTTAATGTAATCATACTGTGACATATTTTACTTAAATTGGATTAAAAGAAGTTGAAATATTTTGAACTAAAGCAGGACTAATGGTGCTTATTTTAATTAACTTGTTAAAAAAAGATCTCCCATTCCATCACCATTCTCTGCCATATGTTCCTGTGTCCAGCTGTTGTTAGAGTTTAACAACTTGACATTATTTTCACAGTTTTGTATTTAGAAAAATAAAACTTCCCATTTTCAAATAAAATATATAAGTAAAAAAAAAACTGCTAAAGACGCCAAACATCACATAATGTTATCAAACTAGAATATCTCTAAACAAATAAAAATAATGTCATAACTAGCATTATGAATATATATATTCTTTACAAAATATATTTTGTAAAAAATGTGTACGTATATCTACTTATTCATTTATAAATTATGTTATGTGTGAACGTATATATAAATAGTGGAGATCTAATCATGTAATTTGTAAAACGTTTCTAATCTATAATTAGCCTATTCATTCAGTGTACTGAATGTTTTTATATAGGTAAATAGAAGAATACGGAACTTAGGATTTTTCAATCTATATTCGATCTCCACTCCATCTCAATCAATCGACCCTGTTTTCAAATCGATTATCGTTTACCATTAAGTATTAGAATTTTTTTTACAAATAATTTGTATATAATAAAACAGATACGGCAATTATACATAACGTTAATTATATATTATTAATATAATTTTTAGCCATTTAATAACTCAAAAGTATATTAATTTTCATTAATCAAAAATCAATTTGTATTAAACTAAAAAAATATTAAGATTAATAATTTATATAAATACTTCCCCCTTGCTTGTGTTAAACTATAAACAAAGAGATGGTGGGTTTGAAATGTAGTTTCAAATAATCTATCTATAAAAACTTATTAAACATTTATTTTTAGCGCTGTTTCTAATTGTAATAAATTTAATCAGCCATTTAAGCTATTGTGCACTTTTTCACGAGTGTTAAATAATAAATGAGTACTTCCGCTTACAACACAAGATATAGTATTTAGGAAAGAATAAAATGAATCCACTTATTCAATCCAACCCAAATGCTTATATATGGGCAAATCTTAAGTACTGTGAGGATAGACTACTCACTTTAAACCACTGTTTACGATATCTGAATGAATGATGCCGACGAAATTATCTAGAATTTACTAGTTGTCATTCACAAATGAAACTTTAAACATATGTAAATAAACATTTATTTTTAGCGCTGTTTCTAATTGTAATAAATTTAATCAGCCATTTAAGCTATTGTGCGCTTTTTCACGAGTGTTAAATAATAAATGAGTACTTCTGCTGATTAAATTTATTACAATTAGAAACAGCGCTAAAAATAAATGTTTATTTACATATGTTTAAAGTTTCATTTGTGAATGACAACTAGTAAATTCTAGATAATTTCGTCGGCATCATTCATTCAGATATCGTAAACAGTGGTTTAAAGTGAGTAGTCTATCCTCACACTTTCACTTACAGTACTTAAGATTTGCCCATATATAAGCATTTGGGTTGGATTGAATAAGTGCATTCATTTTATTCTTTCCTAAATACTATATCTTGTGTTGTAAGCGGAAGTACTCATTTATTATTTAACACTCGTGAAAAAGTGCACAATAACTTAAATGACTGATTAAAAACTTATTAACTGAACAGGAGGTAACTGAAATTTCCAATGAGTTCTAAGTAAAAAAAAAAATTATTAAAGGATAACCACTTAAAAATTTTTGTAAACTCTTTATAAGATGCTATCATTTTTTTATATCATATATATCTTATTACAAAGCACAGCAAGTCTTTACTTTATTTTTTTCGTTATATACTGCTTTTAGCAATTTCATCCATTCTTATTAATAATTTATTGTTTATCATTTTAAACTATAAATCCTCTTCATTTGTTGTAATATCTTTTCCATTTATGTATAGTTTAGACGTTTACAAACACTAACTAAATTAAATATAAAAATAGTTTTAAAATTTAATGTTATTATTATTTTAATTTACACATATTATAAAATAGAAAATCATATAACATTACAATACTAACCAAATAACTAAATTTTACCAAAATTCTCTCATGACCATGGTTTCATCCAGTAACAAATAGACTTTCTGAAGTGAAATTCAATAAGGTACAAGTAACATATATATATAGAATACAAAATATAGCCTTTCCATAACTCACTTCAAAAACCAACCACTTTTAACATCAAAGGATACATTCATGAGATTGATAGTCTCAGATTCAAGAAGATTTATCATTAGTGTTTCTTTGATACTTCTTTTTAATTAAATTATATTTTTAAAAAAAAAAAAAAAATTAGATTATTAACAAAAAAAGTGATTATCAAAAAGAAAATAGAAATGCAAAAATGGATATTTAAAAATTATGTAAAAAGTTTTACAATGAATTGAGAAATAAAGAAAAAAAAGTTAATCAAGTGAAATTGCATAAAAAAAAAAAAACAGATTTAACACATAATGAAATTAAAAAGTTTAAATGGGAAAAATCAGTCATGGAGTTCAAAACATTTGACACTGAACTAAATAATGAAAAGTTGTTAAAAGGTTTGATGTATTAAAAAGATAAGAATATTATTTTGTATAATAATAAAAAAAAGCATTTATAAATATTAATTAAACAATAAAAAAATTATATAAACAGGAATAAAATACATTGTTCCAATGATGAAAGAAAAGTATATTAAAAACAAAGAATTAGATGAAAATTTAAAAAACTTGAAATTCAAATCTAAAAAGTAGTTTATTATTATAATTGTCTAAGAGATTTTATTTCATTAGGTATATGTTTTTGATAAAAGAATAATTAATATATTAGATGAATTTTATTCAAAAAGCAGATTGTAATTAGAAAAATTGTAAAGATGATAAATACAAATGAATTTACAAACATATTTCTGAAGGAGATTTAAAAGAAGAAAGATTTGAAAGTGTTTAAATTAATCCGAAAAAAATAAAAAAATACATAGATAAAAAAAAATCAAATCATTAATTCATAAGAAATTTGAGCAACAAAAGTTACAGAGTTGGACCATAAACATTGAACTCAAGAGCATGCTATTCTACCACTACACCTAACCATACGGGGGAAAAAATCAAATGGGTTATTGCCTAGAGTTATTAAAAAAATCCCAAGCACTAGACGTGATGGAGTAGAGCCATGATTCATAAATCTTGAGGTAAAGAGTCCACCACTCTGTTATTGCCCTAAATTTGTAGGATAAAATAAATAATTAAAAGCCAAGATTAAAATTTTGGAAATGAAATGACCGGACAGAAATGAAAAAAAAACTACAAAGGTTTTGAGCATTCTATCATCGATTTTTCAATGAAATGAACAGTTTAATAGTTGGAAGGGTGAGAAGATTGAATTGCTATCTTAATATAAATTGAGCATTGATTGTATATATGTGTGTTAGTATATTGATCTGGCCCAACTGATGAGTTGCACAAAATACTTATATCGGAAATCATGTATCTTTTTCACATGTATGTGGTCATGGGTTGCTTGAGTTAGAGTGAAGGATGAATAGACTAAAAAATCCTGAGTTCACATCCTTCTATTTACATATATAAGATCAATTTCTTTTTATATAGAAGGAATTTGTAACAGTTTATAATTTACAAAAGAGCATACATGTGCATAATAAAATACAAGGTTGCTGTTTTTAATTCCCAGTTTTGCTTAACTTTATTTAGAGAAGATAGTCATATTTTGTTGCTATTGGTTTTAAAAGTTATTATAATGAAGATTTCAAAGCATCATCTTATTGTATAACATTATTTGCAATAAATGAAATGAACTTTAAAATTAATAAATAGACCTGATATAACTTGTGACAAATTTGGAAGACAATAAACAAATACATCTAAAGCTAAATATATTGTAATCATTTGTTTGAAAAAATAAACGATATATGAACGTCAAAGTGAGAAGTCATATTCAAATGATATTCATACTGTTTTTTGCATATTTTATCAACTATATGCAGGTACCATTAGCTCTCTAGACTTCTTTTATTAGAAACCTTATTACTCAAACTGTAAGATTTTTAAACTGTTTTATATATTTAAACCAAGAAATGATATTACTAAAAAGAGAGAGAAAAAGAAATGTTTTACTTCAAGATATTGATTGGAAGAAAACAAAATAGATAAGTTGATTAAATAAGGTCAGAAATACAAAATATTTAAAAAAATAAAATGAAAATATTTATTAAAGTTTTTTTTTTTTAATTAAATGTGTTTTCAAAAGTAAACATAAGAATAACAGGTTACAGAAAAGAACAATTATAAATAGAAGAAAAAGAAATTGACTAGAAATGGCAATAATCTTATTTGTATATGTGTTTTGTAACCATCCGGAATTAATGATTTTTTGTTTTGTTTTAAATGTTATTTCTTTTTTAACAGCATTAAATTTAATACATTGTAAGCTTACAATATTTTAAAACAATTTAAAATAAATAATCTAGTTTAAAACTAATAGAAAAATTGGAAGTCATAGTAAAAATGTTTTAAAACATAAATTTTAAATAAAGTTTTACATTAAACCAATTACAAAAATAAAAATGTAGGTTTTCCAAATACTCCATGATTATTTAAATAAAGATTTTCATTTAATATTGATCATATTAATATATTGATTTAATATTGTAAATACAAGCTCATAAAAGTAATGTCACATTATTGTAAATCGAAAGATTTCACGAGTATTAATGTGTAATAAGAAATGTGGACTTAATCAGTGAAGTATTGAATAGCTGCATGCTCGCAGATCTAACCGCTTCAGCTTCACCTATTTAAATAGAAAGTAGGTTGAAGTAAAGAAGAGTTCCCCTCTTTTCTTCCATAGCGTAAGCTTGTGGTTAAATACCTGTAGAGGTCCATACTATCACATTTTACATGCATATTCTCGAGGTTGTAGCCTCAGTAAATATTATTTATTGATTATTATAATTTTACCTTTAATACCTTGGCAATGATAAGGCTATTAATATATGGTAGATCAGAATTTGGTTCAGTCCCATATAGCTATTTAAATTAGATAGGTGGTGTTAAAGTCATTTTCATGTCTGAAAATTTCAGAGTTTCTACTTAAATGTTATATATTAAATAAGTGCTGGGCTTTGAAATGATATTTTAGATCTAGTGTCTGAATATTCTAGCTCCTCACTGAGGTGAGCCAAAAGCTCGAAACCAATTGGTCTGGGAATGGAAATGTTCCAGATAGAAATTTTAAATATTTTCTCTTATCACACTTATCAATTAAGAGCTTGTTTAAGCTATTGGTATGCTTCCTATATTACATATTTAACATTGAATATGTACTATTAAAAAATACAATATGATAATAATACCCATATATATTTTTTAAAGCAATTCAATTAATGCTTGTAAATTAATAAGCCATATATAATGAATGCTATGTTTTTATTTTATCTTCCTTAGTCCAACTATTTAACTAATTCCAGATATTTATTTTTCCTATAAATTAATACACAAAACATTAATCATTAATGCTGTCACAAAAATATAGAATATTTTCAAAATAAAATTTATTACTAAAAGTTTAATGCTTATTTGATAAATTTTTTATATATATTTTATAAAAAATATACATATTTTAGATGAATATGCATATCTTGAAAATTAGATACATTTTATTATTTGAAAAAATGTATTTATTTCCATTTCTCCTATATTATTTCTCCATAATGCTATAATAATTTCAATTAGTTTCAGTAAATCTACAGTATGCATTCACTTTATTGTAAAAAGCGTACTTGCATATATTTCCTTTAATAAGCTAGAAAATAAATATGAACTACTTCAGTACCTTGTTTTAATTTTACAAACTATAAGATACTAACTAAAATATGTTTCAAAATAGCTACCACCAATTCCACAGTGACGACCTATAATGTATAAATTTAAAACCTATTTGCAAGTTGTAGATAATAAAATCATTTTCTTTACAAATGGGGATATGCACACAATCTATCTATTTATCATAAGATAGATAGATGTACAAATAACAAAGTCAGTGGTTGATATACTGTAATAGTTTTCAAAATTTTTGAAATTAATATAACTGAAAATTAAACAAAAAATCATGCTTGCCATGAGTTTCAAATAATTTGCAAAAATTAATGTATCAAAATGTATATGTATGCACACACTCAATGTGATAAATTATAAAATCAGAAAATATAAAACCCCATTAAGGCTGACACTGCAGTTTCTATGATTTATTAATTTCTTTCTTTTTATTTTTCATAACATTTTACAATTCATTCTATCTAGGGCAATAAATTAATTCCATTCAGCCATTAAAATAGCATCCAAAATAGCCCACCACAACTCTCTAGAGCCCTCATTTATCACAAGTTATCAGATCTCTGAGATCAATATCACCAGAATTCCAAGAAATAATTTATTCAAATGTATTATAAAAATATAACAAATAATCAGCTGCTGTTCTGATCAACTTTATATTCATTTTGCATTATTTTTATACAACCAACTAAATGAAAAATTATCTTGCTTTCCAATTTAATTTAAAACCATAACATTAAATAGATAACGTATAGTAATTTTTAAATAAAAAATGAATAGAAATTTGAATTTGAAAATTATTTTAAATTCTATCTGCTTGATTTTATGTCATGTAAATATTTATTATACTATGTGTTGGTGTGTGTATATATATACATATGATACATGTTCCTTTACATGTATAGTCTTATTAAAGAAAGATTATGTTTGTTGAACAGAATTTAACAATACGTCTTTATCCCCCCAAAAAAATGCAAGCGTCGGTAGCCGAGAGATCAGCGCAGCCGCCTTGCAAGCAAGTAGTTGCTTGCAGGCGGTTGTCGCGGGTTCGCTTCCCGGCCGATGCTTTGACATGTGGAAATAAAAAATGCAATAGTTCCCCAAAACTCAATGCAAATTGAGAATCTTATATAAAAAAAATTCCTATATTCAAAAGTTAAACTTCTTACTGCAAATTCAAAATCTGCCATAAACTATATTTAAATATCTGATACAAAAAAATTTAGGATTAAAAAAAAGTGATAAATAATAACAAACATTTAATTAAGTATATTATTAATTTAAAAAAAAAAAAAAACTAATCTGTTTATTATAATTTCTATTTAAAAAATCATTTTAAGCATTATTTTATCAATTGCAATAGCTATATTAAATCAAGGTAAAGTCATTATTCTATTGAATCATGATTTGTTAAATTAAAATAAAACATGTTAAAAAAAAAATCAGATACCAAAGTATTTTTATAACTTAGGTGCACTTTATATATTGTGTTCATGTCCCCTCCCCCAAATTACCAGCAAGAAATAAGTATTTTTTTTTTTTTTTACTTTTTACTGCTGAAGATGTCACATTTTCTCTAATATAATAATCATATTAATTATATTGAAAAATTTTATTAAATAAATATAAAGATGCAATCCAATATCCAATTAAATAAAAATTACATTAGTAAACCTAATGAAATGTATATTTTTGATGAAGTTTATTATTATAATCAACATAATTTTATTTAATAATAATACTTATGATGAAATTAAATAAATCTTAAATTAGCTATTATGTACATTTTAAAATTTATTTTTGGGACACTCTATTATTGAAAGAGCTCAAAAATTCATTCGATTATGAAATAAATTAAACTCGTGTTTAGGAGGAGATGAGATGTGCATTTATAATTGACTTTTAGCCTTAGATGTCTAGCAAAATTATTATAAAGATATTAAAGAGAACTTACACAACTAAAATGTATTTCAAATTGAGAAAACATTTTCTCAATTTATTTTATTGTTCTTTATTACTGTTTGTGCTTTTTTTTTTATTTGGATATAAATTTTGGCATTTTACTTTTTAATAAAGATGTAGTTGTTTTATAATATCAAAATGTCATTATGTCAATAGCAAAATAAAAGGATAACTCTTTAAAAAAATAATGATTTTTTTTTTAAAATAGTCATTTTTTTAAAAAAAAAAAATCATTATTACAATGAATAGTGAATACAAACTGATGAAAATTGTTATAGCAAATTTTCACACAAAGGGTGTTGCAATAAGAGAGTAAACTTGTATAGTGAAAATATTAACTACTTAGTTAATAAGATGAAATCCATAAAGAGAGCCGAGGTATACTTAGACATAAATATTGGGGATATGATAGTTCTACTGCGCAACATGTTACACAAGTAAATAAATATAGAATGGGAGAATTCAATATTTATTAATTTTAATATATTATTTTGCAATCTATCATCACTATACACTGGAAAAGTATGCATCATGCTTAAGTATAGTATCTAATAGCTTATGCAATTCAATTTGATTTGAGATAGAAAATTTAATAATGATTTACTATAACATTCTCTACCTGAATTTTAAACAATAAAGTGTCAGTGAATTTGCTGTTAACTGAAAAGAGTCATTTGACTCCTCTTAGAGACTTTAATAGAACCTAGAAGAACAAATTCCTAATGTACATTCCATAAGTTCTTGTCATTGCAGTTGTTATTGTTATGTGATTATTTAAATAGTATATGAACATTAATGGATTGCTCACCAACACACATTAGCCAGCATGTCTGAGTTTAAGATCAAGAAACACCATGGCTTTTCTTCTCAGTTGAAGGTAAAATAAATGTGTATGTAAATATATTTTTTACCTAATAAATATTTACAATCATTACAGACAAAAATAAAGCATGGCCCTTAATGTCACTAGGCTGTAAAGTCACCAGCCAAAATAGTGGTAGGTAGTTGAAGGCTGGAGGTACTAAGAATACCCTTGTAATGAACCCAGACTTCCATTTGATGACAACAATTTATTTAAGTGCAGTACTTACAACTATTTCAAGTGAGGGAAGATTGGAAGAATTCTCATATTAACTGGGACATTATTTGTCATTGAGAAATTAGAAGAAAAAATGAAAAAACAATTGATTTAAAAAGTGGACACATACTGTATTACAAAATCACAAACATTGGAAGTACAAGTGGGCTAGGATTCATTATAAATATATATAAAAAAGTAGAAGAATAATGTTGCAGATATTGGGGTATCAAACAGAGTGGTGAGATTAGTTATTCAACTTAATAACAGATATCAAATGCAGGTAATTCAGATTTATGTCCCAACAATTTCTCATTATGATGACAAAGTAGAGGATTTTTATATAGAGTACAAAAAGCTTTTGATCAGACAAAACATTTTAAAATTGTCATAGGAGATTTTAATGCTAAAATTAATAAACAATTGAAAGATGAAAATGCTGCAGGGAAATTTGACTGCGGTGATGGAAATGAGAGAGGGAGCACAGACATGTGGAGTTTGCAGAAAAAGAAAACATTTTTATATTATAAATTCTTTTTTTGAGAAAAATGTTAAATAGAAATGGACATGGAAGTATTCAAATGAAGGTACTGCAGAATTGGATTATGTTTTGACTAATAGAAAATAAGTTTTTCAAGATTGTAATGTTCTTAATAAATTCAACACAGGAAATGATCATCAATTGGTGAAATGTAAGATATGTGTTAATATAAAATTAGAAAGACAAAAATTATTAATAAAAACATTATTCACAGCTGATATTCCTAATCTTCAGAAACATTCTAATGAATTCAAATTAAAACTTGCAAATCATTTTCAAATATTAGCAGATTTTGAACATGTTTCAGATTTGAATGAAATCAATAGAAAGATATAGGATACACTTTTAAAAACTGCAACAAAGATAGCTGGTACAAAATAAAAGCAATTTACCAAAAAATTTTCTGCTGATTAAAGACAATTTACAAAGAAAAAGAGGAATGAAAATATATAAATTGATATATTAAGAAAAATTGAATATCTCAAATTTTGTAAAATGGTGTGAAAAAGAGTTGATAATAATATATATAAAGAATAATTGTGTACTAGCAAAAAGTGAATAAAAGTCTCGAGAGTGTAAAACAATATCATGGTATTGGTAGGAAACTTATTTCTGCAATAAGGAAAAAAAATGGAACTATTACTGAAAAGAGAGATGACATCATAAAATGTATAGAAGAATTCTATCAAGAATTGTATAAACAATAAAGAAAAAGAAAAAAAATATCTCCTACAACTATTACATCTTCTGAATTGCCCAGGATTTTAGATGAAGAAGTGAGACATGGAATAAAATTTATGAGAAAGAAAAAAGCTCCAGACAATAATAAAATTATAATCAATATCTTAAAAGAAGTAGGTGAAGAAAAAAAAATTGGTATATACTAAATGTAAGATTTACCAAATGATTGGAAGAATGCAATAGTAATATTTAAAAAAGATGATAAGAAGATATTAGAAACTATATCAGTATTTTATACAAATTTTTTACTAAAATAATTACAACTCATCTACAGCAAATTTTTAATTTTAACCAACCAGAAGAACAAGCTGGATTTAAAAGTGGTTTTAGTATGTGAGTCATATCCAATTATTGAGAGAAGTTATAGAAAAAATCAATGCATATGAGTTGTCATTATGCTTTGGATTTGTAGATTACAAAAAGGCATTTGACTTTATAAAAATTTCTTCAGTGATTAAAACATTGGATCATCAAAGTATACATGCAGGATATTGGCAAACTCTGATGAAGATTGCATAATGATATTTAAAAAGATTAACATTAAGAATGGTGTATAACAAGGTGATTCCATGTTGCACTTGAATTTCATTTTGCCATGTAATCATCTCTTTGTAAACCTTTTTTAATTGTTGTGTATTTTGTCTTTTTGATGAATAAAAGCTTTCATCACTAAGGAAAAAAACAGGGTGATTCCATATCTACACCAACTTTTGCAGAAGTTTTGCAATAAGTATTTTGTGAATTAAAATGGGAATCTATGAGAATAGAAGTAAATGGAGATTATTTAAGTTATCTAGATTTTTCCAATGATGTAGTTATTTTTGCAAATAATGTTTTAGAGCTTCGTGTAATGTTGCAACAGTTATCAGATGAAAATAAGAAAGTAAGATTAATGGTAAATGTTAAAAAGACTAAAGAAATGTCCAATGGATTTTCTCAAAATAAGAAAATAAAGATTGATAATGACGAGTTAGAAGAAGTTAACAACTACAAATATCTTGGTCAGATTATTACTATAGATAGAAACATGATGGATGAAATTAATCATAAAATTAAATTTGGTTGGAGTGCTTTTGATAGAAGTATTTTAATATGCCTATGTGTTTGAAAAGAAAAGTTTCTAATAAATGTGTTTTAGCAGTTCTTACTTATGGATCTGAAACTTGGACACTCAATAGAAGAGCAATGCAAAGACTTCAGACCACTCAAAGAAGTATGGAAAGATGCATGTTAGAAATAACAAGAGATCAAAAATGAAATACATATATGAAAGAACAAATAGATATTACTGATATCATTGAAAGAATTAAGAGACTGAATTGAAGTTGAGCTGGACATATTTCTAGAAGAGATGATAACTAATGGGTAGTCAAAATATTAAAATGGATTCCAAGAAATTGCAAAAGACATAGAAAGAAGCCACTTATGAGATGGATGAATGAAATAAGAAAGTGTGCTGGGATGATGTAAAAAAAAGAGAGTCTAGAAATCAGAAATGGATTAAATTTGGGAGAGATCTTCATCTGCCAGTGGATATATAATAGTTAAAAATGATGGTGATAGTTGTTATTAGAATAAATTTTCCTCTAAAGTTGAATAACTTTGGCTTAATATATTATAAATTTTAAATACAGTAAATAATAACAATATATACAAATTTATTAAACAAAAGTACTTTTGATTACTGGTCATTATCAAGTGAAATGATATTGACAAAAAAAAAAAAGCAGCCATCATGCGATTTTCCAAGAATTGTCTATATCGATATTAGCAGATTGTCTATTTATTATACAATCTGTAAATTGGTGTAAAGATTGCCTTTTTAATTTTTCTCTTCTTATGATGCCTTTCTTCATTTAATATTCTGTGTGATCTGAACTAAAGATAAATTTTAAATTGCAAAAATTTTCATGGTCAACATGTTTGGTATTGTTTTAACTTTTTTTCCAAAATACGATTTTATACAATTGTATAAAAAAATGCTAAGAATAATCAATCCAATACTGACTAGGTTTTCTTTGACCACGAAAAATCTATGATTTTAGATTTACTTTTAACCTAAATCATATAAGAATATTAAATGAAGAAAGGCATCATAAGAAGAGAAAAATTAAAGAGGCAATCTTTATAAACCAATATAAATATTGTATGAAAAATAGATAGTCTGTTAATATCGTTATACATAGTTCTTGGAAAATCATGTGATATGATGTCTGTTTTTTTTGTGTGTGTGTCTATGGTATTTTAGTTGATAATCATTACAACATAATGGGTCAATACTTAGACAATCCCAATATAGATAATAATCAAGAATTTCAAACATATATATGTATATATGCTATTATGTACCATTATTATAATTTAAAGTTTATATGTAGTAGATTTTTAACAGGTAACTTATTATATATATATGTAGAAAAAAATGTAAATATAGAATATATTTCTTTAATAAGACAAAATCATTTTAAAATAAGATTTTCTCAATTTTAAAATTAAAATGGGATAAAGAAAAGCAGAATTTAAATTATGGTACTTATGGGTTAGAGCTGCCATGAAATATCCTAGGCATATTAAATATCATATTGATTTTATTTTCTCTTTACTATTATAGATATTATTTATAAATTTTAATATAATATTTTTTTAAAAAACCAACATTTTACTGAAAACAAAAAAAGGGTACTAGCTATTAGCGTGGGTGCGGTATATGTGTGAAAATATGGCAATTAATTATACCATTTTTTTAAAAATTGGATGCTTCAATTAGAATGCAAACTATCAACATTCAATGATTTGATTTTTTTTTATTTTTACTTATATCATAATTATTAAACAGAGAAAAAAATAGAACAAAGAAATCTTTAGAATATATTATAAACACAGACAAGATAGTAAAAGCTGGTATTTTAACTCTTAAGTAAAGCATCATAATTTTTTTTTAATATTTATTAATTTTGCTTAATAAGTGCATGCAATAATACATCCGATTATAATTAATATTTCTAAAAAAAAAAAAAAAATTGCTACAAAGGGTAATAATACATTTAGGACATTTCATAGCGGCTCTAACCCAGCGTTTATCAATCTTTGGGTCGCGTTAAAATTTTAATAGATCGCGAATATGCACCAAGAAATAAAAACATAAATATCTGATAGCAAAAATCTTTTTTATATTTTAAGAAAATATTAGTATTAATAAAAAAAATTAGTAAGTAATACTACTACCTATGCTTTGTGTAGTTTTCTCAAATTCAATTGTAAATTTGAACTTAAATAATCATAATGTTAAATTTCGCAATTATTTTCAAAATTTAATAGAAAATTTTATTTAAATATGTTATTGCTGCAGTTTTATAAATTTTTTACCCGTAACTTCAAATAATATTGAAATCGAACTGATAAATCAAAGTAGACTATTTTTTATTTTTTTCATCCAATAACTTAAAATTCTGTATAATGTATTTTTGTAACCTTTGCTTGCATTTCGTATATAAATAAAACCTTATTCGAAAAGAAATTTTTTTTTTTTTTTTGGTAATTAACAAAATGTGTTAAGCTTTTAAATTAAAAATATGTAGTTTAACTTTAACTCAACTTTTAAATTATAAATTATTTGTTCATTATAAATATTATCAAATTGATACGAATATATGCATATATACAGTACCGTGCTGATGTAATATCTCTTATTTTATATTATAATTTATGTAATAAACATTTGGGTCGCAGAACTATTTCAATGAAGTCTATTGGGTCGCGCTGCAAAAAAAATGAGAACCGCTACTCTAACTTATAAGTATCTACATTATTAAAAATATTTCACTAGTTGCTGATAAATAAATATTATATATAGTTTTAAAATTTTTTCTCTTAAATAGATAATTCTGTATTTTCATGGCTTATCAATCTTAGATATGATCAGACAACAGATAGTATAGTTATCACACTTAATCACCTCATGATAAATACTCCAAGTAAGATTATTTTCACTCTCAAGTTGAGAATTAAATCAAAAATATTTGAGCCAACTATTCACCTACACACATATTTTACAAGGTGCTTTTTTTTTTAATTATTAAGCATATTATTTAATTTAAAAGTAGTATACATGTAAAATAAATATGATTTCACAAATTAATATCACAAGTAGAACGATTATTTTTCTTTTCAATATGCAAAAAAATTAATATAGATATTGGTAACATATATATATTTGTAATGGTATAAAAATGATAAAGATGATGAGGCTTCGTTATGTCCTACACATTCATGTACCTCAATCCATAATTAATAGAGCATATATATATAATTCTCTTTAAATGCCCATAGATTTGGGAGCCAAATTGTAATAGTAAAAAATTGAAAAGTCAATAGTTCAAATTGACCTACCAATTGCAGTGTCAAATGGGGATCAACAAAGCCAAAACGTTGAACACCAAATTATAACTAATTATAATATGTAATGTGCACAGGTTTTAAAATATGGAGTTTGTAGAAAAAGAAAAACTTTATATTATGAATTCTTTTTTGAGAAAAATGTTAAAAGGAAATGGACATGGAAGTATCCAAATGACGGTACAGCAGAATTGGATTATATTTTGACTAACAGAAAATATATATTTCAAGATTGTAATGTTCTTAATAAATTTAACACAGGAAGTGATCATCGATTAGTAAGATGTAAGATACATGATAATGCAAAACTAGAGAGACAAAAATTATTAAGAAAAACAATATTTACAGTTGATATTCCTAATCTTCAGAAACATTCTAATGAATTTAAATTAGAACTTACAAATCAGTTTCAAGTATTAGTAGATTTTGAACATGAAATTAATAGGAAAATATCTGATACACTTTTAAAAACTGCAACAAAGATAGCTGGTAGAAAAAAGTAGCAATTGACCAATAAAATTTCTACTGAGACTAGAGAATTTATGAAAAAAAGAAAGAATATGAGAATATATAACAATGATGCATTAAAAAAGATTGAATATTTCGAATTTTGTAAAATGGTGCGGAAAAGAGTTGAAAATGATATAAGAAAGTATAATTGTGAACTACCAAAGAAACTGTTGAAGAGAATAAAAGTTTAAAGAGTGTAAAACAACATTTTGGTATTGGTAGGAAATTTATATCTGCAATAAGAAAAAAGATGGCATTATTACTAAAAACAGAAATGACATCATGAAATGTGTAGAAGACTTCTATCAAGAATTATATAGTAATAAAGAACAAGTACCTCCTATATCTATTATATTTTCTGAATTGCCCAGAATTTTGAATGAGGAAGTGAGACATGCAATTAAATTTATGAAGAAAGGGAAGGTTCCAGGTAATGATGGAATTATAATTCATATATTAAAAGAAGCAGGTGAAGAAATAAAAATTTTTTTTAGCAAAGTTATATTCCAAATGTCTAAATGATAAAGATGTACCAGATGATTGGAAGAATGCAGTATTAATATTAATATTTAAAAAAGGTGATAAAGAAGATATTAGAAATTACAGACCTATCAGTCTTTTATCAGTTTTATACAAAATTTTTACTAAGATAATTACTACTCGCCTACAGAGAAGATTGGAATTCCACCAATCAAGAGAACAAGCTGAATTTAAAGTGGTTTTAGTACAGTAGATCATATCCAGGTATTGAGAGAAGTTATAGAAAGGACAAATGAATATGAGTTGCCATTATGCTTAGGATTTGTAGATTATGAAAAGGCATTTGATTCTATAAACATTTCTTCAGTCATTAAAGCATTGGATTATCAAGATATAGATCCAGGATATTGTCATATTTTAAAGAATATTTATAAAAATGCAACAGCAACAATTAGATTACATAATGATACTGGGAAAGGCAACACTGAGAAGGGTGTAAGACAGGGTGACTCCATATCTCCAAAACTTTTTACAGCAGTGCTGCAAGAAGTATTTTGTGGATTAAAATGGGAAGCTAAAGGAGTAAAAGTAAATGGTGATTATTTAAGTCATTTAGATTTTGCAAATGATGTAGTTGTTTTTGCAAATAATGCTTTAGAGTTACAGAAAATGTTGCAGGAGTTATCAGATGAGAGTAGCAAAGTAGAACTAAAGATAAATGTTAAAAAGACTAAAGTAATATTTAATAGATTTTCTCAAAATATGAAAATAAAGATTGATTATGATGAATTAGAAAAAGTTAACAGTTACAAATACCTTGGACAAATTATTAATACAGATGGAAACATAATGGATAAAATTAATCATAGAATTAAACTTGGTTGGAGTACTTTTGGTAGAAATAACTTGATACTAAAAGAAAATATGCCTATGTGTTTGAAAAGGAAGGTTTTTAATAAATGTGTTTTGCCAGTTCTTACTTATGCATCTGAGACTTGGATACTTAATAGAAGAGCAATACAGAGATTTCAAACCACTCAAAGAAGTATGGAGAGATGCATGTTGGGAGTAACAAGAAGAGATCAAAAATGCAATGTATGGGTAAGAGAACAAACAGGTGTTACTGACCTCATTGGAAAAATTAAAAGAATGAAGTGGAGTTGGACTGGACATATTGTTAGAAGAGATGATAATAGATGGACAATTAAAATTTTAAACTGGATTCCAAGAGATTCTAAAAGACCCAGAAAGAGACCACATGTGAGATGGATGGATGAAATAAGAAAGTGTGCAGGGGTGATGTGGAGAAGAGAAGCTAAATATCGGAAAAGATGGATTGAACTTGGAGAGACTTTCATCCTGCAGTGTATTGATAATGGTTGTTGTTGATGATGATGATGATATATTCCAATACATCTATATTTTCAGTAACTGTAGTTCTAATAAAAGGCATTTAAAAAAACCATTAAATACTAGGGGTTACCCAAAAGTAACGAAAATTCTATAATAAAAAATTGTTTATTTATCTTTAAAATATATATATCCCCAATTTAATAATTTCAAATTATATACTAAAATCTAATTTATAATAACCCTTACTTGTTTTGAATTTACTAAAATATTTATACTCTATAAATTATTAGATTAGCTCAAATATAAATTTTATCTGAGATAACTATTATATTCTTTCAACAGAATTATTTATTTCTAAATAGTTATAATATAGATGGACTAAAGAATGGATTTACCTTAAATTCATTTATCAACCTATCATATATATATAGAAAGTAGTGAAATCTTATTTAACATTTTGCAGTCATTTAATGAAATTAAATATATTATTAAAATCTATACAATTAAAATCAATTAGTGTAAGAAAGTTAAATTCACATGTTTTAACATGTTTAAGCAAACTTAATTATGAGTACCATCTATACCTATTATAATATAAAATACACGCCTATTGAAATCAATGAATATTAAGTTATTATATTAATTACACCTAGATTAAATTATAATCAAATATATTGAATATATAAAAGAAAGTAAGATATATACAGTTACTAACCCAATTTCTGATTTCTTGATTATTTTATAATTATTTAATGTAAGAATTGTAAGGTGTAAACTGATATGTAAACACTATATATTTAAAATTGCATTAGCAAATAAGAGTGCATGACTAATTAAAACACCATTGAATCAAGTTTATTTATTTAACTGAATCACTATTCATTAATAACAATAAAAAAAGATAAATAAATAATAAAATATATTAAGATATGCCTTCCAACTAATATTCTTCATCTGAATTATCATTAAGAAGATGAATACTTATAAAGCAAAAATTTGCTTATTTTATGTTTATCATATAATGTAAAAGAATTAATGTAAAATGAAAATGTTGTTCAACAAATACATGGCAAAAATAAAAGAAAGCTGTTAATAACTATTAATATTCATATGATATAATTTATTAAAATAAATTAAAGTAATAAGCATGTCTGTTCGTTTATCTTATTTACAAAATATAATGTCAACAAGTAACTGTTATAATAAAATCATCTAATTTTTTCAAAACTCACAACAGGTGTATTGAAAATAATATACAGTCAACAAATAAACATATATTTTAAATTAAAATTTAAAATATAATCAAGATTTAAATTAAGATTTAACTTTATTCTATTTTTATTTATGAATGGACAATTTACTAACATATAATATAATAAATAATGATACCAATACAATATAAATGAATAAGTAAATAGAGTACACATTTACATATGACCTGAATAAATTCCTTCTATGTACATACTCCGGAGAAACCCAATAGTTCAAATGTTACCTGTGAGTTTCAAATAATCCAATAAAATTCATTAATCTAGTCAATATAAAATATGTTGTAGATAGTTATCTAAATAAACCATGTATCAAATTTCCAGTAAACTCCAATTATTATTTATTAATTTTTGTGTAATAAAACATCTGATAACACAAATAACATTGTTGAAAACAAGCAGACATTGATATCTTTCATAATGCAAACAATACATAAATAAATTCAAATCCAATATCAAAATAATCGATCACCATTATAAAACAATCTTTCTAAGTAGAAATAATTCACATATACAGCAGCACATCAATAATTTTGAGATTTAATAATTAAGACATTTTGATATTTGTAGTAATAATCTTTTTGGCAAAGAACATTAATATAAATATGAATATTAGAAGTTTTTCTTTCTCCTTATTTTAATAAATACTTCAAAAAGTTTGGTTCCCTGAACAAATATATTCCTTTTCTATTCCATTATTTTGTAATTACCAAATTAAATACTTATAAAATATAATGAACCAGATACTAACCATTTCAAAAGTCTGATTGCGACTTTTACAGTTATTTTAAAGATTTAATATTTATTCTTTTACATAATAAAGGTATATTCACACACACACGTTTATTTTATTTTCTGTAATTTGTTTTGCTTAAAAATTGTAATTTAAAATCTGTTTTAAGTTAATTTTATAAAAGCTTTAAAAAAAAAAAACTAACATTTTGTTTTATCTTTTGGAATTTTTTTTTTTTATAAAATTAAAAGAAAGTTAATTGCACTCTTATTGCTTAAATATAATCTATTTAAATTTATCTTTGGGAGCAGAGATCTAATTACTTAATTTTTTTTTTAATAAATTAAGCCCTGGTCAGAATTATTAATTAAGATTGAGGATGAGATTGGGATTGGGAGATAAAATGGTATATAAATAGATCTGAGTTTTGGATTTATTATTCTTCGGATTTAGTATTATTCTGGGTGTCTTAACCTACATTAATTTACTTTAGAAGAATAGTGGCAGCTCATTTTTGTCAGCTGATTTGATGATTGTTATTTTATATTAGCTTACGAGATTTTCATTAATTGGCAGACTTGCCATAGTTTTCATACATTGCTGTTCACTTTTGTGACCCACTATGAGAAGACATTATTCATTTATATGTTGAAGAAACCTTCGTCCAAACTCTTAGAATACCCTACATTAGTTTGATTGTGTTCAGTTTATCAGATGGCCAAGTTCTTCATCATGTGTATTCAAATCTCAAGGATGCTCTGCTAAACCAACTCTAAGATGGATCCTGATCTCCTAGCTGTTCTCTCCAATTATGCCATGAAAGCCTAAACTAAGTAAAGGGTTCAGCTTTTAGTAATCGGACGGATTGTTTTTAATAAAAATTTAAAAAAAGGAGTTTGTTAGCGGATTATGAAAGTGGAAAGTGTGTAAAATGAAATATTGTTTTGTTTTTCATGAGTGCGAGGCAAACGTTCGCCGAATTTCTAAGAATGTTTTTAAAATGTTTATAGTTTAAAAAAAAAAAAAGTTACAGGAATGTTTTTTTTTTTTTGATCATGTTTTGAGGCAGTTGAACCTGATTGAAATCCGATTAAGTTTTTAATTTTCACTAAACTTAATTTTTGTTAAATCTTATTTAATGTTTAAAATTTTATTATTATTTAAAAAAGAATACGTGTATCAAAATACACAAGCGTTTATATGTAAAACAGATCATTTTAAAGTTTATCGATTTATTTTAAAATAGTTTTCATATACCGCTTGTTTTTACTTTAAATCAATTAATTAAAAAACAAGCAACCTAGCTAATTACATTCCTGTGGCTTTTATTTTAATGGCGGAGATTTGATTTTTATGTAGTTGTTTTCATTTCAATAATCCCTGGGTAGAATTCCTAGATTAGATTGAGTGGGAGATTAATATTTGCCCTGCCTAAGGCATAGAAATTGGACAACAAGGAAAGTGTTTTGTGGGAAATGGAGCAACGTATAAATAGCCCCCAAAATTTGGAGTGTCAGTTAATTCATTATTCGTCACTAGATAAGCTGTTCCTCAAGTGAAAGTTTATCTCAACGGACATTTAAATTCTTAAAGGAAATTCGCTGTTATTTAAATCCTTTAGCTTGCAACAAGATGAAAAATTCTACACGTGTTACCACCAACCGAATGGCTTGCTAACTCAACAAAAGACGGATCCCTGACTTCCAAATTTGCTCCAGTAATGTCTTAAACACTTACAAGAAGCCAGAACCTCATTACATCTACCTTGCTGTGGTCGAAGAACCTGAAAATGAACTTAAGTAAAAGTGCGCACTCTACGCGAACTGTGTTTTACCGAAAGGTAACTATTTGCTTTTATTCTTCCCAGGGTAAATTAATTCTCATTAAATCTCCACTCAATCTAATCATAAATATGTATTCAGTTATACTCATATTTAAACTTTATTGTGTTTTCTTATATTTTTATAATAGGGTTTTGGAATCTTAGTTTTAAGATTCCCAATTTGCTTTCAGTTTTGTTTATTGGAGAGTGACAAATGAGTTTTATATTTATATTTTTATGCCTACCACTTTTTATAAATGCTTTAGCGATCATGCATTTTAAATGCTTACCTGTAATTATTTAGTATTCAATAATTAATTTGTAAACACTGTGTTCGCGCCTTCGCAAACCTCCGAAAATCTTTTGGCTGGCGACTTTATCGTCTAATTTGCCGCAGGTGGAGATTTCATTTCTAATATCTCTAAAAGCAGAATTTAGAATTGTGTTTTTCTTTGTAATTTTATGTCATCAGCAGGAAGATAAAATTTATCCTTTCTTAAATTACAGGTGAGCGATACTTTCGTTCTGCTAAAGTGTTTACAACTTTTAATATTTTCGTACTCATGTGCACTCTCCGATAAATTTCTGTTTGTATTTATTACGTGTGCTTTAGATTTATCAGAGCGTGTACTCAGAATTTGTTTGTAAGTTTATTTTCTTTAAATGCTGGGGCAGACGTAACTGTTTTTCTAATTATTTACTTGTCCCTTATTGAGACTTTAATTATTAATTTTAAAGTAATTTTCACCAATCGTTTGGCTGGGATTCACCAATTTTAATTGTTTTACTTCCTTTCAATCATATTTTTCGTTTGTTCTTGAGGTGGATCAATCACCGTTATTTTAAACCTAGTAATAGGTGCAGCTCATACCAATATAAGGACATTCGGGGTCTGACCAAATTTTGGATCTCGAAAAGCTCATCAGCGCTGGTGGCTTTATCTATTTCAAGGACGTATTGTTTAAGTATCTGAGGGTGAGAACCAATGTTTGAGTGAATCCTCTGCGGAATGAAATTTGCTTCCTCCCTTTTAAATTTGTTTATTAGAGAATCAGTAGATCTGCCAGAGCATTGCATTTAATCTTTCTGGTACACGCCTGAGCTAATCATATTTGTTAACTTATAAACTTTTCTTATAAGTTAATTTTCTCTTAATAAAATTTTATTAAATATGTTTAAACTTAATTTGGCTGACGTTTGTCTTTGTGCATTTGTCTCAATTGTCTAAACAATTTAAGATCTCTTGTTTCTCCCTGAGTCTAGTCAGCGCAAACCATCATCATCTATTCTGATCACAGTAAACAAATTTTCCAGACATGTAGTGGTCAGGTGGCACCCTCTGATACATCAGAGTGGATGGAGTTTCCAGTAGAATATAAAATATATATACATGACAAAAAAGGAGCAGAATGGGATATAGGGTTTGAACACAGGTTAGTAGGTAGAAACACGAAGCACAATCTTAAGCTAAGATTGACTGTTTCATTTCTCCGCACATACAATGAAACAAAAAAAAAATGCCTTGACTAGGAGTTTTCAAGTGACAAGCAAAAGAACGACAAAAATTTTCAAAATTCAATACACAATCTTGTTATATAAAACTATATATATGAAATATCATTTGGGGATGTGAATACTTATTCAACTGTTTAATCCAGAAAAAAAAATTTTTTTTTCACATCTATATAATAAAAAAATTTCTATGCTTGAGATACAATGCAATTTCTCAACACATATGGGTTTCCAAAAAAATATATAGCAATGCAATTATAATGATTGGGGAGAATATGATACTTAATGTCTCTACACTACAGGGCACCACTAGGCATTTGAACCTAGAAAATTTATAAAGTAGGCAGATATGTAAGTTTAAAAAAATTTTATTTTTATTTTTAATTTATATATTTTGATTCTAATCGTTACCCCATTGTCACTAGCTCAGTGGAACAGCAGAGATTTATATTTTATAATAAATTCTTACCTAAGAATATATATAAAAAAAAGAATAAAATAAGCCACTGCCAGTAATTAACACACAAACATTTATTTACACATATATAAGATTTAAAATTATTTTAGTATCAGTTTTACATTTTTAAAATTGAACTTACATTTTTAACTTTGATTTTAGATTTTAATTTAATTTTAATTTTTATAAGTTTGCACAGTTGGATTTATAAAAGTTTGTTTTATAATGTTGTGTATAGATCAGTTACATAGATTACACAGTTAAAAACATTTCAAAATAAACATAAACTATCAAAATATAAAGTCATTGATGGAATAGCAGAGGGAAATTTATAAGAAACCCAATGGCATTCATCATAAGATGCCGCATTGACACCAATAACTTAAAAGACATCCGAATAAATACATTTTAGATACTCACCGTAAGGTATCATTATTTACCGAATGTCTATATATTTTGATCAAATATGAAAACCAAAAACATAATTAACCGATAACGAATCCATGCAAGGGTCTATACCCAACTTAAATTTAATGCATTTAGAGTATCAAGTATGAATAGACTACATAGATTGCATTTGAAAAGAAAATATTTTATCCTTTATTTAACCTTAGGCCAAAAGTTCGCAGTTAAACCAACGTCAATCCATCTGATATATCGATATATTCAAGGTAATACGAATACGACAGCACAAATATAGGTTAAGAGAAGAAATTGACTCTCATCCAGATAGGGATACATCTATCTGACGAGAAGAGCAATAAAAACTCCATAGGAAAGGGACTGCAGTCCTTTTTGCCACCTTACGATCCCATTCCATAGGCAAAAGAGGGTATGTAGCGTATACTAGCGATACTACCCGTAGCGAATCTCATACTACATCTACTAATTACACCAATATATCCAATCCATTGACCTAATTCAACTACGGAACGAATAACCTAAGATTACCCTCCCCTAATATAACTTTATAAATCTATATAGCCATTCACACCCGACTTAAATTTAACATTTATATAATTTAGTTTAACGAAAAACAGAAATCATAATAAAAACTTAAAGAACAATAAATAAATAAATAAATGGAAATGATTTTAAAAAAGAAATACATCACATAAAATTACTTATTAATAAATTAAGTTGGTCAAATAGGATTCTATTTCTATAAATTAAATACTGGAAAAGTTTATGTTTTAGAGTTCTTAGTGTTTTCAAATTAATTAAAGTTCATTAGATTTCATAAAGTTCTTATGGTTTTAATAAGTCCGTAGTTTCTAATTTCTTGCAGTTGCTTACCATTTCGATGCCAGCGTTAATTCCCCTGATGTCCTGTGGTCCTCAATATAGGAAAAACGATGTCATTTCTTTCCTTTTAACAAAACTGAAGGGATTGAAGAGTGCATCTTTTAATCCCTTCTCCTTCAACTTGGCACTAACACATATAGTCACATCTCTTCTCTCAGCTCTTTCTTCACTCACTTTTTATAGTAGCTTTCAGATCCAGTGGCCATTATGTCATGACAATGGTGATAGTCCTTTCATTGAGGTCCGATTTGAGGGATTTCTTTCATTGGCTATTAATTTCTATTGTTTTCCTCTCCTATCTGATCTTTGCTTATACATTTAAATGCCCAAGAGCTAGTTCACTTGGACTAATTAAGATAATCATTTCCATTTTTCAATAACATTAATTAATTTGTTTTCCAAACTTAAAGATATATCTTTATCTCTAAATCTTTTTAAGTTTTTGCTTTTAAAATACTTTTTCTACTTTTAATAAAGTTTTATTTTAATATTTTTTTTCATCTGTGCGATTTTATATATATATATTTGAGTTTAGATGATATTTAATTTCAAGTTTTAATTCTTAAAAAAAAAAAAAAGTTTTTATTTGCCAACTTTTCTTTTTTCGTGTTTAATAAAAAAAATAATGTAACGGCGTATGTGCCTGTTACAATATAAAATATTGGTGGCACTTCAACACAAACATGTAAATAAAACATTTCAAAGTGTGCAAAAAAGTAATCACAAATCCCTCCAATTCATTTTGTGAAATTTTTATAGTAAGCATTATGCTATTGTTATGATTATCAGAAATCAATATTGAGCTGATACTATTTAATAATAGTAATAATAATTTTCAAATTCCATATAATCTTTTTTGAATTATCTTATTATTTTAAGCACTGTACTTTATTAATTTTTACTGTTAATAGATGAAAATCTAATAGAACAAAACCAAAAGAAAAAGGCAAAATGTGTAACAATTACAAAAAACTAACCATAATTTTCATGATTAATCTATACCCCTTAAATTCACTATCTATGATTTCAGCAATTCATGGGTTAAAAAAATAGAGAAAATGGGGATTCATATCTTTGACATGCTATTTAACTGTATGAATATTACTGGGAATCATTTCTATCAATTATTCCTCACCTTGTGCACTCTACATTTCTCAATTAATTAGAAAACAGTCTTTTCATAACCGTTATTTTATGTTAATTATTTTGTTTTAACTTGTACATTTTAAAAATGAAATCGTATTGCAAGTAAATAGAATTTGTTATTATTCATTATTTCAATTATTCATTAAAGGAAGGTTTGAAACCAAATGCAGTGGATACAGTAATATATATATATGATCACTAGATGGAGCTTACCAATAGCTCTAAATTTTACAAGCTTTGTTTTTATAAGTGCTGAAAGAGATAGAATTCAAAATTTCTATCATTATCCTTATCTCCAGACCAATTGATTTCCAGCTTATATAACTCACCTCAGTGGAGGGATGGGAGTCTAGAAACTAGATCTAAAAGGCTCCCAGCCTTCCACTGAGGTGAGCCATAAGCTCGAAAACAATTGGTCTGGAAGTAAGAATAACGATAGAGATTTTAAATTCTATCTCTTTTGGCACTTATAAAAACAAAGCTTATTTAGAGCTATTGGTAAGCTCCTTCTAGTGATCATAAAATGCAAGCTTAAAAGCAAGTTACAAAATTTATAACTTGTTTTAATTATATATATATATGTGTGTTAAACTCTTGTATTAAAGATAGATTGATGAACTCAAAAATAGAACATTAAAAAAATAATAATAATTAACAATCGTCATCTATTGTTTATCATTTTAAATATTATCTATTATACCATCTCAAATTTAGAATCACATCTAAAAATAAAGAAGCATCTTTCATTATTAAGCTAAAAATTCAGCAATTCTTTGGCTGCATTTAAATACATGTCTAAGAATAGTTTTATATTAATCTCCTCCATCTCGTCTAAATATTATAATAATACATTTGAAAAAAATATATATAATTTTTAATCGAATTTTAACAAAACTTTTATATTATTATTTCCAAGAGGTGTTTATGTATGTTTAATTATTTAAAACTTAAAAGTCTAAGTGTGGGCATATATATATTCACTAGTTTAAATATACAGCATGCCTTTTTTTTTTTTCAAATTAAAATATGTAGGCTTTATTTTTCTTGAAGTAAAATAAATTTCTTAGGAATAATAATATGGAGGAGAAAAAATCAATTACTAATATAAAAAAAAAAAAAAAAATAGTCAAAATAGGACCAATTGTTGTTTTTTTTTTTCATATGTCATAGCATCGGCCGGGACGCGAACCCACAACCGTCTGCAACCAACTACTTGCTTGCATGGCGGCTGCGATACCTCTCGGCTAACAACGCAAGACAGGACAAATTGTTTAACATTAAAATCAAGCAAATCATATAACCACTTTCACCATGGGATGATTCAAACAGTCATTACAAGGTTGGTTGAAGTTACCATGGTGAATGAGAACTGCCAAATTAGTAATAAACTTTTTAAAAGGCAGATCATCCAGGCATGTTATGAAGATCATGCACTTCCATATAGTTTCCAATTAGATTATTTCTGAAATCATTATATCTTGATAGAAAACTAAGCACCCATAATCCTTAGCTTTATTTTTTTAATTTAAAACAAATAATTGAAAAATGTAATCTTGAAGTTACAATTTTTGAAACATATCTGTTTATTGATCTTAAATTCTGTGTACAAACATTTTGTTTTTAAAATCCAAATTATGTAATAACTTCAACTTAAGCAAAGAAAAAAAAAAAGATGTTTATTTTAAAAATAAAAAATTATAATACATTTAAATAAAAAAAGATATTTTATTTTTTAGCATCCTATACAAATCAATACAATTGTTTTGCATTCAATTACATGTTTTAAATAAAAATTTTCACAGCCATGAAAAAGAAAAACATGTAAAAGACTCATTTATCAGACAGAGTGCATAAAAATAGAAAGGCACAATATCTTAAAGAGACCAGTTAAAGCAAACCAAAACTATTCCAAATTAAGAAGCCATGAGAAAAAAAAAACCAATGTAAAAGATTCACTTGTCAGAATGCATAAAAATGGAAAGGTGCAATATCTTAAAGAGAACAGTTAAAGCAAACAAAAACTATTTCAAATTAATAATAATAACTGTAGTGTTCGTATGAAGCAATAATTCAATAGGTTTTAAGATAAT
The DNA here is from genome assembly GCA_028023455.1 of Epiperipatus broadwayi. NCBI lineage: Eukaryota > Metazoa > Onychophora > Udeonychophora > Euonychophora > Peripatidae > Epiperipatus > Epiperipatus broadwayi. The sequence continues at coordinate 160,987 of JAQFVV010000753.1, read as the reverse complement.
GTATTAAATTAGACAATTGAAAAAAAAAAATTAATGATAAAATTTCCTTATTATTGAAAATTGAATTGCCTTACGCTATTATTTACGAAAATATACTTTTTAAAACGTATTTCCACTCACTCCTTTTCCAAACATTGCTAAAAAGTTTAATATACTCCCCCCGCCCCTATAATTTATTATTCCAAAAGCAAACGATCTTTTTTTTTTTTTATTAAAAAAAAAATAACTCGGCGATACTTTCAAATTATTTATTGTGAAAGTCTATCCTCATTCTTATATATCATTTCCCAGCATCTATTGTTTTCATATCAATCACATTCATCATTTAGTTTCCCGAAAAAACGATGGATAGAAGTTTACTGCGTATTGAAAAGCATCCAATAATTTTTTAAAAAATAAAAAATTAGCTATTTATATTGCTGAGATTGAAATTAAAAAAAAATCAATCGTTGAAGTTAAGAGTATTCTGAAATTCTATACTACTGTTCATGAATTAAAATAGCTTTATTTAAAACCTTTGCATGCATATTAGTTATATATATTTTAATCCGCATACTATTATTCTTATAATTCAAACATATAGCTACAGATACTGAAAAACATTTAAATTACTCCTAAAATGCATTTTTACTAAACCAAATTCTTAACTAGCCTAGATCATTTCATCTCAAATGTCGTCCACAATTATTCTATACTTATTAAATGTATAATATAATTAATTCACCTGGCAAGGATCACATTTCCAGTGCACACTCATTAAAATCACATCATTTTAATAAACACGCAAATGGTTACCAATCTTTATTAAAAGTCAAATTATTATATCTCTTTAACTCCAGACATAAATTTTAATTTTTATTAAAGATTAAATAATTATATATACAAATGTCAATTTTTTATGTATAACATTTCAACTCTGTTCATACTTAGAATAATAGATAAAAATGCATTTTTTAAATGTTTTTATTGAAGTTGGAAAATCGGTTTGTTTGTTAAACAATACTCTATCATTTTTACATTTCAGACATACAATTACAGGCACTGGAAAAACAAAAGAACAATAAATATAAGATGCAGTTATGTTTTGAAAATGTACATTAAAGTAAAAGACATTTGATTACAGAATCTTTTTAGTAATGATAAAACCAGAATATTAACAAATTTAAAAGAATATTTGCCACATAAAACTGATGTTGACAAGCTCCATTTTTGTCTTTCAATTCTTGTCTAATTTTTTCAATCAACTTTCTAAATAATTTTTATTTTAATTAAATAATGTTGTTTTAGTAATTTTAAGTTCTAAATCCAATCAAGTTTATTTTAATTAATTAACTATTACTGAATGTTTACTATAGTAAACAGAGAGATTTGAACTTAGGATTTTCAGTCTATATTCATCCACCACTCTATCTCAAATAACTGATATATATGACCTCACACGTGAAAAAAAAAAAAAATTCCCAAAATACCTATTTTATATAGAACCAGAACTCATCAGTTGGGCTAGATCCAATTCCCCATACATATATACGATCAGTGCTCATCTTATATTAAAATAGCAATTCCTTAAACTTTAATGGACAGGCTTCAATCATCTCACCCTTCCAATAATTCAACTATCCATCTCATTGAAAAAAACAATGATGGAACACTCAAAGCTTTTAATGGATTTGATATTGTAATTACACCCATATAGACATTATTATGTCAATTTAATCCCTCATATTATCAGACATTATATATCTATTTATATTAATAGAAGAGAGATGGACTGGACTTATATTATAGTAAATATTCAGTATACTGAATAAATACATTAATTACATATTGCTTTGGAAATAGGTTACATCATAGTATAAGCTTCTAGCCTATCCCTCTCTTAACATGAGGGTTAAAATTGGTGTAATGTCTACATGGGTGTAACTACAATATTAAATCCATCAAGGGCTTTGAGCATTCCATCATTGGTTTTTCAATGAAATGGATGGTTGAATTATTGGAAGAGTGAGATGTTGAAACCTGTCCAGTAAAGTTTAAGTAATTCCTATCTTAATATAAAATGAGCACTGATTGTATATATGTGTGGGAAACTGTGATCTGACCCAACTGATGGTGCTAGTTTTGATGAAATTTATCTTTTTCACATGTGTTTAGTCATGTGTATCAGTTATTTGAGATGGAATGGAGGATAACTATAGACTGCAAATCCTAAGTTCTAAAGCCTCTATTTAATTATTTTTTTAAATAAAACTAATTAACCAATTTAAGTTTAACCAATAATATCAATGATGCCAGATTGTTCTCTCATCTATGTGTTTTGTTTTTGATCTGTTCTTGTTAAAACATCTTTCAATACTTTATTGAGTGGTCTATTGGTCTTGCAATAAATGTCCAAGTCTCAGATCTATAAGTAAAAACTGATAAAACATATCTATTAGACTTTTTCTTTTCGATATCAAGTTATTTCTAATAAAAGAACTTGATCCAAATTTAATTCTAGGATTAATTTCATCCATTATGTTTCTTCTATATTTATAATCTGATCAAGATAATAGTAATTGCTAATTTCTCTTATTCATAATTATCAATCTTTATTTTTATTCTAAGAAACATAATGGACACAAAATACATCCTACTTTTTTATTTTAATCTAGTAAATTTTGTAAATTATATGTTCATGTATATTTATATGTTTGTATTATGTTGTAGTTCTGAAGAAGATTGCTGGGGCAATTGAAACTGTAAAAGAGAGTGGTAAATAAAGCATTGTGTAACTGTAGTAAAGTGCATGGATGATTTACTATTATATGGTAATTTTTGGTAGTATTTCCTGAAGTTATGAAGCATTATTTCAAAAACAAGTGCATTTATAGACATAATCTAGATGATTTGAATACTCTCCATTTACTTTTTAATCTTTTATTTTCTCATTTTAATTCAATAAACATTTTTTTATAAAATTGCTACAAAATGTTTTATAGATATGGAATCACACTGTTGTATACAATTTTAATGTTAATCTTCTTAGTATCACCACATAATCTAATCATGGCTGGTACATTTAATCACTATAAAAATGCTTATAGAATCAAATGACTTTTCAAATTCTACAAATCCAAAGCAGAATGCCAACTTACATTCATTATTCCTTTCTATAACATTTTTAATATATCAATGTAATCTTCTTCACTTGGTTGGTCAAAATCCTAATTATACTATAAATGAATTGTAATTCTTTTGGTGAAGAATTTGTATAGAACTAATACAATACTGTATAGAACTAATACAATACTGACAGATCTGTAAGTTATATCTTCTTTATCATCTTTCTATACTATCAATATTACCACTGCCTCTTTCAAATATTTGGCACACCTTTATCATTTAGCCATTTGATGAATATTTTTTCTATTTTTTTGACCTCTCTCTTTAAAGACATTTTCTCTCTTCATAGATTTAATTGCATGTCTTCCTTCTTCATTTAAAATGCTAGGTAATTCAGATGTAAAAATTGTAGATATTTTTTATTATTATTACTATATAACTACTTATAGGTTACAACAGGGTTCCCCAACCCTATGCCCACAGACCATTTTACGTGTGCCGCCACTATCCAAACACAATAAAAAATTATTTATCTGATACAAATAAATTTAATTTTTAAAATTTCTTATAAATTATTATATTATATTGTAATCAAATTGTAGGGCATACTACACTTTTACAGTGTAAAAATATAAACATTAATTATATGTTAAAATTTTATTTTTGAAATAAATATTTTTTTGTACATTATGTGTATTATTAACAATATCCAACTATAAATTTACATTGAAAACATAAATGGTGTCCACTACCTGGTTGAAAAAATAAATGGTGCCCGCCACCTGGCCAGTATTATAGAATGTACTCTTAAGTGCAAAAAAGGTTGGGGACCCCTAGGTTACAACAACAAAAAAATCATATAAAACAACTAATATAAATATATATATTAATCATACATAAAAAGTGTTTTTCAGCACATGGTTTAGTGCCCTTTTCAAATGTTAATTATCTATTATGTTAACGAATTACATATACAACACCAGCTAGTGTTCCACAATAGAAGTAAAACAACAACAATAACAAAACATCAGTAAAATAGAATAAATCTTTCATATAAAGATCCAATATAACTTCCAAAAAAAAATTGATTATAGAACATAACAATGTACAAAACAATTAACCTTATCTATTTTTGAAGTGCAAGAGAGATGCTTCCGTTTTTTAAATTGTAAATTTGCATTTTTCACCCTCTGCTGAAAATTTTGTGAAGCTTTTTGTTTTTACAGCTCTAAAATTCATATATATTTATTTTCTAATATTTTAAACACAAAAAAAGTCAATAGATGGCTTGGAAAGCCATTAGGCAGTCCAACAAATGATTGCAAGCTCTGCCGATGATGGATAGCCATTATATATTTCGCGATATTAAACCTTGTGTGTTCACTTCGAGAAAACATTACGGTCAGTGAAAAAATATTACAGTGGTGTAAAACATTTTTTTTGGAAAGTTTATGATTATATTAGTAACCTAAATATGTAATAATTATTAAAAATGAAAAGTATGTGTATTTATATATTTATTTTGAACAGAAATGTTTTATTTTTAAATATAAAAGAATATTTTCTTCTAAATATTGTTACTATAGAGATTATAATCACATGAAAAACTGTTGTCTACAAAATGAAGACATTTACCTGAAAGTATTATATTTAGCAATATCATAAAAATTATGAAAAAATAGTAAACTTTTAAAGCATAATTTTGATAGATTTCATGGTTATTAAAAAAAAATTTCTTTAGATTTGTAAATTAAATTTGAAACAAGGAAGATTTTGTTCATTTTACAAATTGAATTGGCTCCACCTAAAATTTGATGATGTGATTATGTTTTGTTTTGAATAAATATATTTTTAAAAATAATTACAGAAAGCAAATGTGATTTTTTTAAATTTATTTAATTTTTATACAAAAATATCTATCAAATGAGACCAAATTTATTATATTCTGATAAATAATAAAGGTTTAATAACAAAATGAAAGGTGAACGCTTAAATCTATTAAATCTAGTTAGAACTAAGAAAGCTGTCAGAAAAATAGTGAAAATTGGTAGGGTTAATGCATGTATTATTCAACTTTATATATATTGTTTTACATAATTTTCCATTCATTTCCAATTGATCATTTGTTAACTAAATTTATCGAAGTTTTGTAAATATTCCTACAATTATTTAAATTATATTTAATGTAATATGTTTCGTATATTTTGTATTTTTTATATAATTTAAAGGTTTAATATTTTATAGTATCTATTTATGTCATATGTTAAGTAAAAAATGTATAAAGCAAATTTATCATCTATTATGTTATTTAGCTCTTGCATCTAACTGTCCCCCTGTATGACTATAGTAAATCATATTACAAAATTCACAGTTAATTTTATATACTATTCTTTTTTTGTATTTTATAGCATTTCTTATTTTATAATAACCTATTCATTTATCCAGACTTTTGTTATTCAACCATTCCATATTTATATGCTTACAAAAATAATTTTTTATCAATGTATCATAAATTTTGGGATAATATGAAAGTTTGACCTTAAAATTCAATACTCAAGAATCTATGAGTCCTAGTTTGATTCCCAAGCTGCTACTGTCACTGGTCATACCAGCAACACCTGCTGAAGAGGGAAGAATAATACCTCTCAAAATGTTGTGCACATACTAACCTGTATGCTATTACTAATAGTTGAATGCATTTGGAATATTTAAATAAAGTTAAAATTTTCTAAAGACATTCAATACTCATATTGGATGATGTAAATGGTCCAATATATAAATACAATGAAAAGATTATAATTCAAACAATAAATTTTCTTTTACCAAACTTTTAACTTAAAAAAAAGAGGGAGGGGAGATCATGGCCAGTTTAAATAAAATAAAAAATAAATCGGTTTATTGTTTTGGAGTTAATAAAAGTATGAGTATTAGAAATGACAAACTGAAGCTTTGATCTTTAAAACTTCAGCTCCAAAATCTGTCAAGCACCAGTTTAAGTAGAGGCTGAATAATGTGAATATGACAAAGATTTTACTGTAATAAATATAAGATAATCTATATATGTATAACACTATTTCAATAATAATCAGACAATTAATCATTATTACAGATTGAAGCTAATTTAAAAAATCCATATTGATGCTTTAATTATTAAATTTTCACTGCATTTATAATACAGATATTTTTAATATTTGAATTAAAAATATAGATTTAATAACAAAAAAGTAAACATTATATTTGCTTCCATGAGTTTTTAAAATATAAGAATATAGAAACACTTGCATATACGTGCGCACACACACACACACACACATGTAAACATAGATACATGTAAGTGCATAATTGACAATTTTCCAAAGCACAAAAGTAAACAATTACATTTTATAAATAAAATTGCTTGGCAAACAATTCAAATTATCTAAGAAGAAGCTGGTTATCTGGCATGATTAAATTTCCAGTATACTAGTTTTTCTTTAGAATTTCGTTCTTAGCAATGAAAACCAATTTGTTTGTCCTGGAAAATTGAAAAACCAATTCACAGTCTGGCATTCACTTTTGAAAAATTCCAAAACAAATCTAATAGGAAGAAGACACATCCAAACAAAGTCCAGGGTTCAGTAGACATCTATAGATGGACTCAAGTATGATTTATCCAGCCAAAGATAAATTTGATAAAAAAAAGGCATTAGCAAAAAATGCCACCTAATTGGGTTAAAATAAAACAGATCTATTATTTTAAATTTTTTTTTTTTAAACCATTAGTACCGAAATTAAATATTTACATAATTAGTATTGACTAATTGTTAACCTTATCGTAAACGCCAACTGATATATACAATTATTATATATAAATAGATACATGTCTCAGCATGGTGATAATTGCACACTCTATAAAATCGAGAACATAAACTTTTTGATTATTGATTTATTAAAAATAAAAAAATGTTTTAATAGTAAATGTTAAAAATATTATGAAATTAATTGCTGCATTCAAATCATAAAGAAGTAAAACAGATTTTTATATACCCCCTCCCCTTTGTTTTCATACAACCTGAAATTTTTGTGCACACAAATTTTAAAAAATTGGAAGTCCTATTAAAAGAAAACTATATAACAAAAATGTCTAAATGATTACGTGTAAGCTTTTGTGATATTCAGAAACGGATATTTATTATCAATGACTCAATTTGCTGCAGTTTTGAAGTATGTAAAAATTACTAGGAGATAAATGCCAACTAGGGATCATGACAATGAAGAGATAGGAAAACAAGATAAATTGCTAAAGTTTATGATTAGAAACATAAAACAAATAGTGAAATATTGTTGTGTTCCAAAAGAAAATACTATAGTAATTGTAGAATAAAGTTCAAAATCATAAAAAAATCATTCATTCACATGTGAAAGGGTTAAGATTATAAGACACAATAGAGAAAAAAACCAAAAAAAAAAAAATCTTAAAATGGGTGTTGAACTATCAAAACTACTTTAAAAGATTTAGATATCACAAATAACTGCATAAAGATAATTTAATTAATTTTGAATATAATGCATGGTTAATGGGGAAAAAAATATTATTTTAATAATAAAAATGGAAGATATAAAAGCTTTAAATGAAATGAAAAATGCTAAGGCACAAAAAATTATTATGATTCAGGATGAATTATTAGAAGAATTAAAGAAAATGAGCTTAATAAATTATTAAAAGCATTGATGACATTTGAATTAAAATGTTTATTAATATTTGTAATATAATCTTTGACAGAAGAGTGGACACTTAATATCCTCTTAATAATAATCATGCAAAAAAATACACTTGAAGTATAATTAGCTTAAACTTCTAAGAGTATTGAAAAAGTAGACTTTCAATAAATTAGATATGTTTATATTAGATCAATATTTTCATGTGAAAAAGATAGAAAAATAGGATGATTATAAAAAATTATTAACCTGCAATGTCTACAACCAATATGTGATACAGTTATAAATTTTTATATAAATTAATTTCATAGAATTTTTTTAACTTAACAAGTATCCATCTGGATAACTTCCTAGATATATCTATACTTCATAAAAATTAAATTACTTTCAACACATATAAATTTATGCCCCTTTTGGGGGGTTTAGCAGTAACTTATATCACTTGTAGTCTAAATGTAAATAATTTTTTTTTGCCATCTATTGCTATATTTTGTTTGATAAATACATTTATTCATTTATACATTATTCACCTCTACTTTGTGGCTATATTGTTATGATTATATCATTTTAAAAATATTGAAAGCATGCATCTATACTAAACATATAAACATTCTACTTTAAGTTTTTCTTATTTTTTTGCTACCAAAGTGATTATTCAGAATTATAATATTTATTGTAACTTATAATAATAAAAAGCAAATTTATTTTATTATAATAATTTATTGTAGCAAAGCAGTCAAATGAATCCAGTTAGAATTATTTTAAATAGAAGTAACTTTATTTCTCCATTTTTTTACAATTATATAGTTACATTTTTTATAAAAATATTAATAATATTTATTGTAAATATTTTAATATTGTAATTAAAAAATATCAAATTAACAATATTTATATAAAACAAATACTTTTCTTAGAAACACTATCACATATTGGTTGTAATGTTTACATTACAAAACTGCTTTGTAGTCATTGCAGTTTAAAAAGATATGTGGAAAAAAGTTAATATTTATTTTGTTATAAGACAAATTGAATTAGAAGAGCAGACTGAAATAATTATTCTTAATTGTTCAAAGAGGCATATTTTTGATCAATGAAGAATTAAAAGAAATGAGTGATAGCAATAAAAAAACAACTTTAAATAAGAGAAATTTATCATTGAATTGTTAAATATTAAGGAATATAAATCCACTGTTTAAAAAAAGAATGGCAATTCAAATAAATTTATACTTATTAAAAAATATAAAAAAGTGGCATATAAAGTTCTAAGATAGAAAGGTACAATAAAAAATCAAACTTGTATGAAAATGGATATTATAGAGAAATTAGAGATAAAAAGAAAAGCACATTAATAAATTAGTCCAAAGAAGAATATAATAGAATGTATACTTAATTAAATTATGAATTAAAAAATTGTGAGAACAAGAAGAAACAGTGGCAGATAAAGTGTGAAGAAGTTAGAGCACAACTAAAGATTAAAAACCACAATTGCTTAAAGGATGATGAATTTAAGACAAAAGAGAAATATCATGTATTATTGCAATAAAGAAATAAACAAAATATTACAGTAAAATCATAAATAAAGAAAAAGAAAACATAACAAATATTTAAAGACAGAAATTGAAGGATATGAGAATTGGTGTTGAGAAAGAAAATATAGTATAAAAGAAATGGAAAAGAAACTGAACTATGAAAAAATTAATGTGAAGCTGATGAAATATGTTAGAGAAAAATTATTAAATTATAAGAGAATATATAATAGAAGAAATATTATTGGAATACATATCATCAATCTTTAAAAAAAGGGACACAAGTAAAGGTGTGAGCTATAGAGACATGTATATTACCAACTTTATTATGAAAATATTGGGAAGAATTGTAAACAATTGAAAATGTTACATTTGTACAATGGGAAAGTCATATGTAGATCATGTATTTACAATTAGACAATTAATGGAAAAAATTTAAAGCTAGATGTGAAGATATACATTATGATTTTTACTGACTTGGATAAAACTTATAAGTGATCTCAGAAAATGTTGAAAGTAGAGGAAAAAACAAGAGCTGATGGTTTATTTAGTAATAGAATTAGGGAAATATATTAATAAAACAGATATCAAGTAAAGGTTATGTCAGGAGTTGGAGAAATTTATGACAAGAAAAGAACTATTGTAGGGATATTATATTATAAATATGGATTTAAAGAAATCCACAAAGAAATGTAAAAAATGGTGTAAGATTATGTAATAATATTTATCTAATTTACAAATTGCAGTTGATCATAATAAGGAAAATAGTGAATATATTACAAGCAAATTTATGCAAATATAATAAACTCTAGCTGTTTGAATTAAATTTCCAACTATTTATTTTAACAAATTCACCTTTACTTTTTATTATTTTCAAATTATTTTTAGAAATGTAAGTTTACAAATAAAAATCATTGTTACAAATAATATTTCAACTTTGCGAGTAAAAAAAAAGTAATAAACTGAAATATGTAATGAGAAAAATAGTTTTTTGTTACTATATGATGCCACAATTTTTATCCCAATTTTAAAATCCCAAACAAATTATTAAGATATCATAAAGCAATTAAATTCTGTTTTCAAATTTTAAATTTCACTAATAATCATCAAAAAATATTGCTATGGTAAATAAATACTAATATGTTATTTTCAATCAATTACAACTTACTGCTTTAATATGTTACATTTCTTTTGAGTTGTCTTCTTCTAAAAGAAAATATTTTGAAATAAAATCTGAGACTAAATATTACATTCTGATCAAAAATAAATATTTCACATATATTTTGTAAAAAAATAAGCACAAATATATATTATAGAAAAACATACTTTATTTTTGACATCTAAACAAAAGAATAAGTTCTCTCAAAAGTTTTTACAATTGCACTCAGGCCTCATAACAAGGAAACTACCAAACAGTGGCAATGTTGGCTCATTTGCCTTAGATTCTTTGTACAATACTGACATTTCAGATTTTTTTAAATTAATAAATCAATATATATTAGTTTCAGTTTTTTTACTATAAAATGAATGCTAAAAGCAGAATTCAAGTTGAAAGTGAACAAACGACTACTCAATGCAATGTGAGCACATAGATGATTATGAAGAAGAGTTAAATATTAACTATGAAAAGACAGAGTATTTGGTGTTGGAAAAAAAATTGATTTAATGTTGATAAGAAAATATCATAAAAATATATAGTTTTCAAAATTTAAAATCAATCACTGCAAAAAAGAATGATGAAAAAGAAAAATATGGTAAAACAAAATAGATAATAGTAATATTCAATTTAATATATTGATAAAAATGAGACATGCATTATATTATTGCCTACAAATTGGATTATTAGAGATGATCTAAAAAACCAAGACTTGAAAAATAAACAAATAAAGAGATTGAAGAAGTGGTTAGAGTGAAAAAATATAACAGTCAATGAAGATTAAAATATGGTCATGTTAGAAAAATAAATTAAAACCTAATAGCAGGAGTATACAGATGGATTGTGAAATAAATGGTGGAGATAGGAGAGAAAAACAAGGAAATGGTAAAATAAAGACCTGATAAATAGCATGAGTAGAAATGTAAAACATAGGAATATGGAAGAAAAAAAAAGATGTTTTTAATTGAAGACAACTTCAGCAGTGAGGTGTTGTTAAGAATATCTTTAAAAATCATTTGATAGATTAAAACTGAATACATTATTTAATAATAAAAAAGAAAATTTGGAATAAAGTGAAAACCAATTTAGAAATTTGCATAAGTGTGTAGGATTGACAAGAACTGAAGAATTGACATGAAAATGAATTAAACTGATAAGAATAATTGGTGAGATAAAAATCTTACATAAGCATTAGCAAGTAATGGAAAAAAGAATTTTCAGAATAGCAAGAATGGTGCAGACTTCTAATAAGAATAAGAAATTAATTTGTGATGTATTGAAATTATAATAAAAAAGACATCAAGCATTTTATTATATCATATTATATTATATAGAGCATAGATGGATAATTATGAAAAGACAGAGGAAAGGATTGGAATTAACAGAAACAGGATGAATATGTTGAAAAAAAAAATACTAATGTAAGATTGTTGAAAATAGTGAGTAACAGCAAAAAAAAGTATTTACTGAAAAAATTATGAAAGAAAGAAATTGGACTGGACATATACATATGAGAAATTGTAAAAAGTAAAAGAGAAAGAAATTAATAGATAATCTTAAGGAAGCATTTGAGAAGTAGAACAAAAAATAATATTACTTGAAGAATATAATCTGTTTGGCAAGTGTCATTCAGATAACTGATAATGATCATATTGAAGCTGATATATGAATAATTACAAATTTATTTTTTAATTGTTTCCACTTTTATATATTTATTTTACTTAACTTAGATATTTAATTACATTATATAGTTCTTGCACACCTAAATAATATGTATAATTTTTTATAATAATTAAATATAATTTACAAATATAGACAAAAAAAAAAAAATTCAAAATATACATACATAAGTAAAGACAAGAAAGTGTACATATAAACCCATTGTTTTATTTCTAAATATTTTATGATTGGAACATATTTAATTCTGATTTTATTGCTTTAATTTTTCTAGCACTTTAAAAAAAAATCCATTAGAAAATAGTTTTGAAAGCCATCTGTTCAATCATTTGGATTATTGATACATTACATTTTTTTACACTTGAGTTTCTTTTCTTTTTTTTTATCATAGTGCAATAATCCTATGGTTAATTATTCAAAAAGTCATGGATATTTGGACATGCAAATGATGAATTCAACACACAATAATTCAATTTTATTGACACAAAATCAACCCAGAAATCTTGAATCTGCCATTCTACTGCAATGTTAAATTGTTAAGGGTGCAGGAATATTTCTATTGTTTTCATCAAAAACTGTAATAATTGCTTTATATTTTAATAGTAAATCTTCAAAAATCCCAGCTATGATTCCATTATTATTATTATAAAACTATACAAAACAAAGACTATTGCAAAAGTTTTAAATTCTCCACTGTGTAACACATTCTGGAATAGAAGTACTTGGAAAAGACAAATGACCCCCCCCCCCACCTCCAAAGATGTACGTTTCATGCTAAACTAGCACTCATCAGTTTACCATGTTTAAATTTCTTACAGATGTCATCATTTATTCAATATTTATCAATATCAAATAATTACAATTTCCTGTATAAGTGTTGTCTTTTTTAAATATCTTTATCATATGTTTCAACAATATGTTGTGAGGTAGGATTTAAGTATATCTTAAAAAACATTACTCTGGGATAACAGATGAAGTTGAATTATTCCACATGTTCAAATACAATTTTAAAAAATAGATATCTCTAGCTTAACAATTGAGGTGGAAGGATTTGTGGTCAATGCACTATTCGATTCAGGAAGTCAGATCTCTGTTATGTCTCAGGAAACGTTTGGCAGGTTAAAGGATGGCTGCGCAGAACTCAGGATGCTGCCATTAAAATCGGTTCAGGTACTGTTGGCGAACGGAAAAAGGGTAAAGCTGGAGTCCCAACAGGTCTACGTAAGGATAGATATTGCAGGAGAAAGGTTTGATCATGTATTGGTGATCTTGGATGGGTTGATCCATGACATTGTGTTAGGTTCCGATTTCATGCATAAGGTGGGATGGCACACGGCTAAACTTTGTGAAAAAAAACCAAGATGATAGAGGGGTTTATCAGGGAGAAATGCTTGCACAGAATGCGTTGATGGAGATAGAGTGGGTGAATCGACGTTGATAGATAATGACCAGAGGAAAAGGCTGAGGAAGATTCTCGCGAGGAATAGCGTGGTGTTCTCAGAGGTCCCGGGAATCATTCAAGGTTATGAGCATCAGATAAGATTTATGGAGGACCAGCCATATCGAGGTCGCACTTATCCGATACCATACCAATATAAGCAAGAAGTTGAGGCACAGATAGATATAATGCTAAAATAGGGGGTTATCTCAAAGTGTTCATCACCATTTAATAATCCTATTGTGACAGTGAAAAAAAAGGATGGATTCATCTGATTATGTTTCGATGCGTGGCACCTGAATAAGATAACATCTGGACATTAATGCTCCACCCCCTATAAGCGAAGTACTCACAAGATTTAAAGGGAAAGGGGTATTTTTGACGTTCGATTTGACGGCCAGCTACTGGCAGATCAAGCTACATCCTAAAGATAGGAAATACATGGCATTTAGATATGATGGACATGCATAACAACTTTAATAGGATTCCGTTCGGATTGAGAAATAGTGGAGCAGGTCTTGTCCGATGTTTGGATCAAGTATTAGATGATAAAATAAAGAACTTCATCGTGATATATGTGGATGACTTTGTCATCGCGTCTGAGAATATTGAGGAACATTTCAAACATGTGGAAGGGTTCTTGGAGGAATGTAAAGGAAAAGGCATCAGGATTAATCTAAACAAATGTCATATAATGACAATGGAAGTCAAGTTCCTGGGCCATAGCATTAGTGAGAAAGGGAAAGTACCAAACCCGGAGAAGATCAAGGCCATCCAGGAATTTCCAACTCCTCGGAACAGAAAACACATTAAATCATTTCTGGGTTTATGTAACTTCTATAATCAGTTTTATAGAGGGTTCTCATTGGATATGGAGCCACTATTACATTTGCTGAAAAGGGAAACACCATGGACATGGAGAGAACAACAAGAACAGAGCTTTCAGACAGTAAAGGCCAGCTTTTTGGAAACAGTTACGTTGGCATACCTGGACTTCAGCAAGACTTTTTTTGTACAAACTGATAGTAGCGGGTTTGGATTAAAAGCCACGATGTTCCAAATACAGGAGGGAGGTCAACACAGAGTCCTTTGTTTTATTATCTGGTTGCTGAAAGGCCCAGAACTTAATTATACCGTTACAGAGAAGGAGGCTCTCGCGGTAATATGGGCATTCAAAAAATTCCGGCAATACTTGGTTGGATCAGACATTGTGGTATTGACCAATCACCGCAGCCTTGAGTTCCTAAATCAGTTTTCTGCCTAACAATAGGTTGTTGAGATGGAGCTTGTTCCTACAAGAGTTTAACTACAAGGTAGTGTATTGCCGTGGGACGAAGAATGTGGCCGATACGCTTAGTCGGCACCCAATAGCAATGAGTCAACACATGAAATGTGATGGTGCATACATCACGGTTACTGAGATGGATGGAGAATCCAAGATAGCAAGTGAAATGCATAATTTAAAGGAACACCAAAGGAAGGATCGGGAGTGCAGACAACTGATAGAACATTTACGGCATCAATCGGTATCAGAGATAAAGGGAAACACCCTCTGGCAGGACCGAAACCACTTCTGCATGAAGGGAGGACTCTTGCAACGGATGCTAAAGCGAAAGAAGCAGACACGCATCATCATGCCCAGGGCCTTGAGAAAACAGACCATTCAGTATGTCCATGAAACATATGGGCACTATGGGAGAAACAAAGTGGAAAGTTGCCTTAGACATTGGTTCTACTGGCCAGGAATGCATGATGACGTTGCCAGTGTTATTAGAACGTGTGACACCTGCACTCGAACTAAACCCCCTAATGTATCAGGAGTAGGATTATTACAGCCCATATACCCCGATCAGCCGAACAGTATATTAGCCATTCGACTTTTAAGGTCCATTGCCGGCTTTTAATAAGAAGTACCTACTGGTCACGTATGACCTTTTCTCAATGTTGGTGGCTGCATATCCAGTCATGCAAGCCAATGCTAAGCAAACTATTAAGGCCCTTGAGCAACAACATTTTAAGATGGTGGGAATTCCTACTCGGATCTTATCGGATCACGGTACACCATTTACGTCACACGAGTGGAAGAAATGGAT
Source organism: Epiperipatus broadwayi (assembly GCA_028023455.1). Lineage (NCBI taxonomy): Eukaryota > Metazoa > Onychophora > Udeonychophora > Euonychophora > Peripatidae > Epiperipatus > Epiperipatus broadwayi. The sequence goes on along the minus strand of JAQFVV010000753.1, from coordinate 145,294 downwards.
CACTAAACACAGAGTAAAGCACATATTGACGTCAATCCGTAATCCTCAGTCGAACCCATGTGAACGGGTCATGAGAGAGCTCAGGCGTCTGTTTCGTGTATATATATCGGATGACCATCGTATGTGGGTGAAGGAAACCCCACGTATAGTAAACATGATCAATTGTGCAAAGAGTGAGTCCACAGGTTTTGAACCCATTTGGCTACATTTTGGGAAGCATATCCCATGCCCATTTAATGGTCGATTACCTGTAGGAACCAAAGCAATAAATAGGAGAAGGGACATGGAGCAAGCACGTAATCAGATGGAAAGGTTGGGTGAAATAAGAAGGCAAAGGTTCAAGGGGGTGGAATATCAATTCAGGATCGGTGATAAGGTCATGGTGAGAGTGCACCCTGTAAGTTACCCAGCGCAAAATATATTTTAAGAAGTTCCAACCCATTTATGAAGGACCATACATGATCCAAAAGCTGTATGGGAATAACGCCTCTGTCATAGCCCAGGGAACAGAGGGAAAAAGGAGTATACAATGCTCGATCACTAAGGCTATTCAATAAAGAAAGACACCAACCAGATAAGACTTAAGGGCAATCACAGATAAAGGAAGGATTTACTGATAACAAGATTGGAAATGGAAATGGACCACGAGTCATGGAGAATGGACTGTAATATTGATCCTGATAGCAGAAAGAAATGATGAGCCGATAAGTGGAAAAAGGGATGAAGGACATTATGATAAAATAAGAAAGCATATGATAAATAGAAGTGTGAGGTCATAGATAGAGGCTGAAGGCATGTAGGTTTAGATATTGGTATATAGGTCTGAACAGTATTAGGTGATGCCTTCTTCGTTATTCATTCATGTATGTTCTGCAGTGCACCAAATCTTATTGTACAGAGAACACAGGGACAGTGATCCCATTCTCATAATGACTCACTGGATTAAGATTTCCAGTTAGATATTGGACAGATATCGCTAGTCAATGGTTCAGAGACCAGTCTATGGGGGAAAGAACCCCTTGCATAAATTAAGAGCTATCAGAAAATATACTGAGCTTATGGATTGAGTTGGATGAAAAGATGCCAGCCTCCCAGCCCACCTTGGTAATAGTGACCAGAGTTGGCACTTGCAGGATGTGATGTATGAACAGGTTTAATCGGGTCACAGAGATATCCTGTGGATCCGAACCTGTATATACGAGTATGAGGCAGGAATAAAATGCATGTAATACTAATGACAAGATTAAATTGGTAAAGAGATGTAATTTACCTGGTCACCTCTCTAGAGATTAACCTCATCACTAAATCATGTTAGGAATGCGTAAATTTAAAAGGTTTGAACAGTAGTTGGGAGCATCTAGCGTTCGATGCAAAAAATTTAAAATTTTTTTGTAAAAAAAATTTTAAAGGAGGGGAACGGTGTAATGTGATGATCGCACATACTGCGGTCACACATATAAATATTAAACATTCAAAGAATATTAAATATTATGTTTGGGAGAAAAATAAGAAAAAAAAGCGAGCTTGGGAAAATTTACAGAACAAAGAAATTTTCAACTAATTAAAAAAAAAAGAGAGGGAATTAGAATCAAAAGATTCTTATCTTTTACCCTCCAAAGTTCGGGTTTTGGTGAAATTAAAATATAAAATTAGAGATATTGGAAATGTATGTTAAAAAATAAAGCGATAAAGAAATATAAATAAAATGCAAGTTAAAATCCGATTTAAAATCCGATTTTGAAAGAAAGTAAAGTTTAAAAAAAAAAAAAAAACCTTAAATAGTGTGCAAAACGAAGAAAGTTAGACATGATCAAAAGATAAGGATCTGGGGTTTTAAAGTACACATTTGACGATAAACGAAATGCGTGTATGGAGTGTATTTGAAGCAAGATATAGACAGAAATAATAAATGCTTGTCCAAATTTAAAAAAAAAAAAAAAAAAAGAAAAACATGTATTAAAATCTGTTTAATTAAAATCAAGAATATTGAAATAAATAAAGGAACAATATTGTGGAGATTGATGGTGTATCAGACAGAGTGGCAAGATTAGTTATACAACTTAATAGCAGATATCAAATGCAGATAATTCAGGTTTATGCCCCAACAAGTTCTCACAGTGATGAAGTAGTAGAAGATTTTTATATGGATGTACAAAAGGCTTTTGATCAGAGTAAACAACATTTTAAAATTGTTATGGGAGATTTTAATGCTAGAATTGGTAAACAAATGAAAGATGAAAGTGTTGTAGGTAATTTTGGTTATGGTAATAGAAATGAGAGAGGACATAGACTTGTGGAGTTTGCAGAGAAGGAAAAACTTTATATTATGAATTCTTTTTTTGAGAAAAATGTTAGAAGGAAATGGACATGGAAGCATCCAAATGAAGGTACAGCAGAATTGGATTATATTTTGACTAACAGGAAATACATATTTCAAGATTGTAATGTTCTTAATAAATTTAACACAGGAAGTGATCATCGATTAGTAAGATGTAAGATACATGTTAATGTAAAACTAGAGAGACAAAAACTATTAAGAAAAACTATATTTACAGTTGATATTCCTAATCTTCAGAAACATTCTAATGAATTTAAATTAGAACTTACAAATCGGTTTCAAGTATTAGTAGATTTTGAACATGATTCAGATTTGAATGAAATTAATATGAAAATAACTGATACACTTTTAAAAACTGCAACAAAGATAGCTGGTAGAAAAAAGCAGCAATTGACTAATAAAATTTCTACTGAGACTAGAGAACTTATGAAGAAAAGAAGGAATATGAAGATATGCAAGAATGATGCATTAAAAAGAATTGAATATCTTGAATTTTGTAAAATGGTGCGGAAAAGAGTTGAAAATGATATAAGAAAGTATAACTGTGAACTAGCAAGAAAAGCTGTAGAAGAAAATAAAAGTCTTAAGAATGTAAAACAACATTTTGGTATTGGTAGGAAATTTATATCTGCAATAAGGAAAAAAGATGGAATTATTACTAAAAAGAGGGATGACATTATGAAATTGGTAGAAGATTTTTATCAAGAATTATATAGTAATAAAGAACAAGTACCTCCTATATCTATTACATCTTCCGAATTGCCCAGAATTTTAAATGAAGAAGTGAGAAATGCAATTAAATGTATGAAAAAAGGAAAGGCTCCAGGTAATGATGGAATTATAATTGATATATTAAAAGAAGCAGGTGAAGAAACAGAAAAAATATTAGCAAAGTTATATACCAAATGTCTAAATGATAAAGATGTACCGGATGATTGGAAGAATGCAGTAATAATATTAATATTTAAAAAAGGTGATAAAGAAGATATTAGAAATTACAGACCTATCAGCCTTTTATCAGTTTTATATAAAATTTTTACCAAGATAATTACAACTCATCTACAGAGAACCTTGGATTTTCACCAACCAAGAGAACAAGCTGGATTTAAAAGTGGTTTTAGTACAGTAGATCATATTCAAGTATTGAGAGAAGTTATAGAAAGGACAAATGAATATGAGTTGTCATTATGTTCTGGATTTGTAGATTATGAAAAGGCATTTGATTCTATAAACGTTTCTTCAGTGATTAAAGCATTGGATCATCAAGGTATAGATCCAGGATATTGTCATATTTTAAAGAATATTTATAAAAATGCAACAGCAACAATTAGATTACATAATGATACTGGGAAAGTCAACATTGAGAAAGGTGTAAGACAAGGTGACTCCATATCTCCAAAACTTTTTACAGCAGTGCTGCAAGAAGTATTTTGTGGATTAAAATGGGAAACTAAAGGAGTGAAAGTAAATGGAGATTATTTAAGTCATTTAGATTTCGCAGATGATGTAGTTGTTTTTGCAAATAATGCTTCCGAGCTGCAGGAAATGTTGCAGGAGTTATCAGATGAAAGTAGGAAAGTAGGACTAAAGATAAATGTTAAAAAGACAAAAGTAATGTTTAATCGATTTGCTCAAAATATGAAAGTAAGATTGATTATGATGAATTAGAAGAAGTTAAGAGTTACAAATACCTTGGTCAGATTATTAATACAGATGGAAACATAATAGAGGAAATTAATCATAGAATTAAACTTGGTTGGAGTGCTTTTGGTAGAAATAACTTGATATTAAAAGGAAATATGCCTATGTGTTTGAAAAGAAAGGTTTTTAACAAATGTGTTTTACCAGTTCTTACTTATGGATCTGAGACTTGGACACTTAATAGAAGATCAATACAGAGACTTCAGACCACTCAAAGAAGTATGGAGAGATGTATGTTGGGAGTAACAAGAAGAGATCGAAAATGCAATGTATGGATAAGAGAACAAACAGGTGTTACTGACCTCATTGAAAAAATTAAAAGATTGAAGTGGAGTTGGGCTGGACATATTGCTAGAAGAGATGATAATAGATGGACAATTGAAATTTTAAACTGGATTCCAAGAGATTGTAAAAGACCCAGAAGGAGACCACATGTAAGATGGATGGATGAAATAAGAAAATGTGTAGGGGTGATGTGGAGAAGAGAAGCTAAAGATCGGAGAAGATGGATTAAACTTGGAGAGACCTTCATCCTGCAGTGGATTGATAATGGTTGATAATGATGATGATGATGACATAGTGCTACGAGAGTGGGTAAAACCAATTTACATATGGCCGAAGGCATAGTAAGAAAGAAGGTGTGAATAAAAGTGAAACAAAGGATCGGAAGGACAAAGGCTGGTAGAATTTTTTTTTTTAAAAAAAAAAAGTTTTTCAAAAGAGATTAGAGCTAGAGACTTTGTGTTGAGAGGGTGTAAAACACAGCTCCGATAATCAACCGATATAGTTAACAAATATGACTTTTAACATCGGTGCTTCATCTAGAATGGCTGGCTAAGGCCATCGTGATCGCTGGTCGATCCAGACTTACTGTACTAATGGTTCTTGTCAAGAGGTAATAACCGCCGTCATAGCACCTGCCGGTGGATTCACTTACTTGCCTTGTCCTCGATGCCTTGTCCTTGATGCCTCGTCCGTGATGCCTTAACACTGAGAAGCTATACACAACCAAATCTAACCTACGAGCGACCGTCCCTCCTAAAGAAGTGGAGAAATTCATGTGGTGGTCAGCAGGACGTCGGATAATTTCAGAGACTAAAACCTAGGTAAAGATACATACTTTTTTTATATATTTCAATGTGCACATCGTTTACTTAGACAATGGTCACATGCATTTTTTTGTGAATGATAAAGACATTCTTGAATTTTTTTTTTTGATAAATACCCAGAATGACGATTTATAAATGTACCATCATTTATAAGAGTTTTTATGTGTTCTTTTTCTTGTAGCACTATAGATCATAACCTGTTTTATTTAATGTTAATGTGTTTTATAGATCTTTTTATGATTGATTTATTCTATTAAATATATTTTTTCTATTTAAATCTGTCGTGTCTCGTTCTTCGCCACATCCAAAAGGGGATTGTCTAGTCTTAGGGTGGGAAAACTATTATTCTTTTTTTTTATTATTGAATTAACACATGAAAATTGGTGGTGTAGTGTTTGATTCCGTTAAATTTATAAATCATCCAAGCGCTGTAACTCTGTCAGATCTTACAGCAGTTGGGAGAAAGTTGATCGGGAAATATAACCTGGGGCTATATCCGTATAGCATACAGGTTCAGTCAAATACGGAGATAGACTCGTCTATTTCCGTATTTCTCTCTGCTTGCGGTAACGGAAAGTGGACGATTTTGAATTATAGAATTCCCCATTATGTACACATAAAAGGGAAGTTTAGCCTTCGATCGTCGTGTGCCCGTTACAGTATGTATAATATATTTGCATTTAAATATTATAAAATATTCATTAAAATATGTGACTGACTAAGATATAAATAAATTTTGAAGAAATGTCAATGCCAATCATCATATGTAATAATTTTTTTTTTACTACAGCTACCGTACTTCTTAAAAAACTAACAATTTATGCTACAGTATATTTGCATTTCAGTAATAACTTCGGTTGTCAACTGGTTTGGAATCCACGTAAATAAAAATAATTGCATATTATAATTATTATTGTAATGGCTAATGATTTGCTATGAAAATGCTAATATTTAGTGTGACAATTACTTATTATAAATAAAAAATATTTATTCAAAATTTATTTGCATTTACTTCAATATACATTTATCTATTTATTGCATATTTTGATATATTAAAATAGTAGAATATTATACATTAACAAAATAACAAGAAATGGGAGTCTGCTAAAAATGGTGTTTAAATATTATTGCTTGCTCATAGCAACTTAATTGCATTAAATAATTTAGAGCAACAATAAAAAGTAATAGGTTCTTGAATGGATTTTCAAATGAGCAAAGTAACAAAAAAAAACCAAAAACAGCAGAATAAAATTGATTAAAATGTTATATTTAACGTAACATTTTGGTGCTCAAATGTCATTTCAATTAATTAATGAGCAACTAACTTAAGTATCCATAAAATAAATTTATCATCCCAGTTTATCTCAATTACAGGTACCGCTATCTCATGCCTCCAGAATCGTTATTTATGGTTTTAATTACTCACAGGTGTAAAATTGAATTCATAAATTTAATAGGTGTACATATTTTTTGTTCAGTCATTTCTTCATTTTGGTCATTCAGTAAATATGTCTAGATTTATTATTGTACTATTTTTTCCCCATAAATACATCATTTTTAATAATTCTCAAATATATATATATTTAAAATTAAAATTTATAATAGGTAGTATGTAGATATGTTAAACATATATATATAATAATTGTAGAGTTTAGAAGTTTTTGCGGGAGAAAATGTAGTATAAATCGAGAAGTATACTAAAGTAATAGTGCTGATAAACAGAATTGACATTGTTAAAAATTAATAACATCTGGAACCGTTTCATTAACTAACTATTCTTTTTCTTTCTTACGGTAACTATAAAAATTAGAAAATAATAATAATGTGATTTGATGCCAATAATTAATATACTGCATTAAAGAAAAATAGTGAAGAAACAAAATTTGTGTGTATCTGTGTGTATATATATATATGCATGCATTTACATGCATAGTGGAGTCTAAAAGACTGACTGATTAACTTCTTTACAGACTGTGTTCGTGATAACTTTAAAATAAAAATAAAATCATTAAATTATGTAAAGCAATAATAAATAAAATAAAAAAAATCTTTATTTTAAAATTATGCTTTAGAAATTGAAAAAGAAGTGAAATTTCAATAATTGTATTAAAATTACTTTTAATACTTTTTAATCCTGATAAATTTTGAAATAGCTAATACCTGTGAAAATTAAAAAGGAAAAAAATCCAAAACATCTAAGAATGTATAGAATGGATTTCAATAATATATAAATTATATCATTACAGAGTACTTAAAGCAATTAAGTTTCTAGCAGCAATTTATTCACAGTCAATAATCTGGTGACGGTATGTCTAAATGGCTTACTATTGTAAAACAAAAGAAATAAAAGTGAAATATTCAACAGAAAAAGTTAGAACGCAAACGATTATTATTTCTTTTTAAATGCAAAACTAAATATTAAACAAGTCTAAAACGCCTTGCAAGTAAAAGAAAAAGTTTATTTGTATTTAAACTCTAAATAAATGACAGAATATTATAGAACAAATGAGGACTAAAGAGACAGGCGGAGTTTTGATCTAGTAACTTTCACATCTCTAATCTTTCATGTTAACATTGTATTAAACAATAAGGAGCAAAGATATTTTTAAAAAATGCAATACTGATTGTTACCATCAGAAAATATACTCGAGGTTAGAATACATTTAAATAAGATGGTAAAATCTTTAGAAGAAAGCTTGCCACAAAAGAACCAGCATGTGAAATAGACAGGGTGGCAAGCAAACTGAAGGATATGAGCAGACAGAAAAAGACACATAGAGACTAACATAGATATACAGACATATAGAAAAATAGATATACTTGTTACTCAGATTTATTTTAATCATCTGTTTCTTTCTTTTGGAGTTAGGACAGCAATATTGCTTCTAATTATGATCATAATTTACTATGATATTTATAATAATATTTGCAAATAAAAATTGTACAAAAATATTATGTTTTGGCTTTTGAAAAGACTAAATAGAAGTCATGGTAGAATTCTTTGGATAATATTTCTTAAGAGCCGAGAGGTCATCGAAGCCATCTTGCAAGCAAATAGTTGGTTGTAGACGATTGTGGGTTCGCCTCTCGGACGATGCTATGACATATGGGGGGGGGGGGGAATAAAGAGAAAAAAATTTAAAACACCATGATGATTATCAATCATTTATTCAATGTACATCATTTGGGACAAAAATATTGTTGAGGTATTGAAAAAAAAATATTCCTCTTATAGTTTGCTTAAGCTGGTTAAGTATTTAGATTACAAAAATTTGATAACTTTTATATTTCACTGTGTTATTGAATAATAAAGTTGTTAATCAAAGTTGAAATTATTGAATTATACTTGTGACAAAAAATTCTACGCTGTTGACAATTAAAATGCCAATGTCATCCAAATAATATGAAGAATCCTCCGTCATTAACCATTCATTTGAATGCTTAAGCTATTTATCTTAAAATGATCAAAAAGTATGTAGCTATGTGACTATTAAGTGATGGTTAATAATTATATATTTTCTTGATAACAAAATATAATCATATGTACATATAACAGAATATCAGCATTTATTATTTAAAACTTTGCATTGAGACAAATATTTTTAAATGGTATAAAAGAAATTTAGTTTCCAGTTTTGCAAAAATGATCCATAACTACTGAAAAAATTGATTGCTTTTTTTTCTTTCTGAAAATTCTCCGAAGTTGAAAATATAATGATTATCATATAATCAGCATTATTAGACTGCTTGTAACATAATCAACCAGTTTATAATGCTAACAAGATTCTCATAGGCAATCATTTCTAATATATCTAAAATGAAAATATAAAGTTTCTCCAATAATACTGTGATGATCTATATCTCTTTTGAATTTAAATTTCCCTATTTTGTGTGTTTGTCTTAATGTACACCATACTTCCCACATTTATTCAACTTCTTTTTCCTGTACTGTTTCAGTAGAAAGTGTTTGCGTACAAATGTATTTCCTTCTTCATGGTCAAAATTATAATGAATTAAAGCAACAAGGAGATTATAGATTGTGGAGTATTTTCAATTTTTAAATAGCTTTTGAACTAAAAAACTTCCAATGACACAGTTTTAAATAACTTTCGAACTAAAAAACTTCCAATGACGATGATGATAAGATATCAAATTGAGTACATGATGAATAATCTAACAAAAATTTTTTTTAAATATATACATAAAAAACACTATATATACTAGACTAGATCTTATTTTATTATAAAATACATAACCTATTTTTTAGATGGTATTATTCCAATTAGTTGTAATAACCCCAACATCCATTTACACATCACATCATTTATTATTGATTCCTATTAGCCATCTTTTAGCCCAAAAACTGTCATATTAGTAACAGTCATCATTTCCAACACTATTCAACTTTAATCTCATTTTTTAGTTCAGTATTTTCAATTTATTAAGCGCACTAAAATGATCAAGATATATAAGCAAATAGTGTTGGCATTATTGAAAAAATTAAAAATAATTCTCATGGAAACAAACATTAGTTTCCCATATTATCATCATTAATTATTTAGTTCAAAGACTGGTTAATTTTTATATTGATAATAATCCACAATCTAGTTGCCTTAATTCATTATTGTTTAGACTGTCAATTCTTCTACATAGTTAATCTAAAAAGGTGAAATCAGTTAGTTTCCTTCAGCTTTCCATATCTCTCAAGATGCCACAGTATATAGGTCATCCTCTGGTTCTAATTTGAAGGCTAAAGATCTTTTTTGTCCTACCATGCACATATCTCATTATTTTATTTTTTTCTACTCATTTTATCCTCTCCATTGATAAATTATTTATATACTCAATAAAACAATATATTTACAAAAAAAAAAAAAAAAGATTGCGCGAAAGATTTATAGCAAAAACATTATTATTTTTTTTTTTTTGCTAGCCTCATTCAATTTATTTAATTGCATTAGAGAATTGTAATTAAATATATATATATATTAAACAAATCCTTAATATAAAACTTTTAAACAATATGTTTATAGCATTAACTTCAATATTAGTTTATTTATTGGCACTTAATCCATCTTTCTCTTTATACCTATCACGTTATGAAAAAGCAATCATTTACATCACTGTGAACATATATGGACCTTTTTTTTTTTAAAAAAAAAAAATACATGAACATGTCAAACATAAATCAGTACATGCATAAAAATTTTTTACAAAAAGTACACAAACCATTTTCATTTTTTTTTTAAATTTATTAGCACAAAAAAGACAAACACACAAATTATATAACTATTAATTTAGGGCACGAATGACCTTAAAAACTATTAGAAATATGAGGAATAATAATATATCACAGCAATAAAAATATGTATTTCTTTTAACATACACATAAATTGGCTGTATTTGTGCATTATATATACATATTATTATTCTAATATCTTTTAGCTCTTAGCAATTAATTCATAAAAATATTTGCAAAATGTAACAATAAATAATTTATTTAATTTTCTTTTATAATGTCATTTCCTTTAATTAATTTCACTGAAAATGATAAAAGAAAAAATCAGTATTTTTAAAAGCATTATATAATTATGCTTCAATTTAATAAAAATAATGCCCCCCCCCCCCGCATTCAACTATTTAATTTTACCAAAGTTAATAATAGAGAATCTAAATCTGAATAAAAGAAATACATATATATTATAAAAGTATCAATGCATGAAACTGGTAATGGGAGTATTCAAGATATTCATTGTTATTGATTTCCTTTAAATACAGACTATTCTAAGTCTCATTAGACATTCATTGTAAGAACACCGTTCTTCCCTTTCATCCACCAAACAGTTGTAGTCATTTTTTTATTCTCCAATGATAAATGTGACTCATTTAAAATAGTCAATTTCATAATTGGGAAAAAAATACCCAATTTTTATGCTGACAAAAATTGACTCTTTTCAGAAAATTTAAATGGCTAAAAAAAAAGGAAAAAAGATATCAGTTTTCCTTAATTAAGAAGTTAATTATTGATAAATGAATATACAATTTCTCAGTTTCAAAAGTGATTTTAAAACTACTTACTATTAAACAATATTACAAATGATAATTATTTATAATAAAAATATATACACAGACACACACACATACATACAAAAAAAAATTAGGTAAAATAAAGTAAAAAAGCTATCTAGCTACAATAATTAAGTTATAGGGAAAAATGAGAAGTAATATAAAAGGTTAAGCATTCTCTTTTGAACAGTCTCCAAAGCCTTCTAGGAAAAAAATATGTTTACGAGCATTTCATATGCATATTCATGAAAATGCATAAATATATTGTATTCCACTATACATACATTCCAACCTTTGAGGGCACCACCAGACCTCTTTATTGGGAGATATAAAATTAAACGTGGTAAATAGGTATAACTATTTGGGAATCGTCTTAAGTAATCAGAGAAATTTCTTGGATGAATGGGAGTTGATAAATGAAGCAAAAAAAGAAGGGAGGGGTAAAAAAATTACCAATATTTTCATATAATAAATATGATGTAGCAAGAATTGTAAAGAAGAAGGTGACAGTAGCAGTGTTAACTTATGGTAACGATGCATTATGTGTTAGTAAAAGGGTGTTAAATTAATTAGAAAAAGTACAAAGTAGGAACACATGCATTGGATGCAGAGGCAATTCAGGAGAAATGAGATGGTCAAATTTTTATTTGAAAGATGCAAAAAGCAAAATGAAAATGTTCAGTAGATTGCAATTTATGGATAGTAAAAGAATAGCTAAAATAGTATTTAATTGGATTACAAGTAAAGGCTAGGCAACAAGATGGGTGAGAAAGGTGGTATGGTATGCAGAAGATCTGGATAAAGACTTTATGTTAATATATTTATACAAAAGGTGGAATGATTGTATTAGAAGGATTGTTTGTTGAGTGTTATATTTGCAAAAAAATGGGATAAAAGAATAGATGAATTAATAAAAAAATAGGGAGTTGGAGAGAAGGAGAACTAGTATGGAGAGTAAAAAGAGTTTAAATATATGTAGAAGTAAACAAAATATTGGGTGAATTAGTTTATGATAATAGCAATGAAAATAGTTTACTGTTTAAGCTCGATCAGGATCATTAGCAACAAGAAAATATACACACAAATGCAGAAGTATGGGTGATTTAGTACAAATTATGTAAGTAAGACATGAAAAATAATACATATCTGCTAATTTAATGTAAATGCTTACAGACAGAAAGGTGCAAATAATAAAGCTGTGGTAGAATAAATATAAACAAAGTGATTATACAGAAAGTGGGTTCTTGGTTTTTATGTTGGGTTTGGATAAAAATAAAGGAGATCTAGATATAAAATCTGTAGAGTAGACAAAGCTGATGTTGTTAGAAATGGGATGGATTAGAATAGAGAAAACTATGGAAAAAACTTAGGGTGGAGAATAGAAAGGAAGGTAAGATAAGGTGGCTAACAGGCTTTACTGGATGTAGTGGTTGAGAGATTTCTGACTTTGATAAAGAAGAAGCCATAGCACATTGCATCACATTGCTGAAAAATTTATTTGGAGAACAAAATATATGTGAATGATGTGTCACTAAACTATTTTAATTTACTAAGGAACAGGAGATTCTCAACTAATAAATAAATGATTGACAGATAATAGACATCAAGCACTAGGCAAATTTAAATAGCATAATACTTTTATTAATTAGTAAAAAAATTTTTTTTTAATTTAACATAATCAAGTCATAACAATTAATAGGATTTTTAATCACTCTGGTTTTAATTACAAAACTTTCTTGGGCTGGAAGTCAAGAAATTGTAATTGCATTTTTCGTCCTCTGCTGAGAGATTTTGTGAAGCTTTTTTTAAAAAAAGCTTTAAAATTCATGTATATTATTTTTCTAATATTTTAATTTCAAAAAAATTCAAAAGATGTCAGGATAATTGAATAAATGGATCTTCAAAGTATACACCAATGTGTGCTTATTAGGTTGTTGGAGATCTCAAACTTTGCAAGATTACTTCAAAAAAAATATAATAATGATGGTCTAAAAACTTTAGTCTTTGGAAAGTTTATGATCATTTTTGTATAGTAATTGGGTAATAATTTTTAGAAATCAAAAATATATATTATTGCATATTTATTTTTTACAGATATGTTTTATTTTTAAATATAAAAGAATATATTCTTCAAAATATTGATACCATAGAGATTATGCTTGTGGAAAATACAACTGTCTAGAAATGATATCATTCAACAATCTGTTATAACATTTAGAGATATCATAAAAATTACAAAAAAAATTTTAAAGCATAAATTGATAGATTTACTAGATATTAAAAATAATTCATTCAGAATTTTAAAACAAACATTAAACAAAGAAGATTCCATTCATTTTGCAAATTGAATCTGCTCCACCTGAAATTTGATGATGAAACAGCACTTTGTTTTGATTAAAATCTAATTTTTAAAAATAATTCTGAAAATTAAATGTGATTTTTTTAAATTTTATTTCATTTCTATGAGGTCAAATTTATTATATTTTGATAAATAATAATGGTTTAATATTAATGGGGAAAAAAATCTGTCAGAATGCAAAAGGGTTAAAACTAAAACAATGTTATTACTTCATCATCAACCTTAAATGTTGCAAAAAAAGATCAAAACTGCATTTAATATTTAGTGTCTAATTTTTTCTATCATCAGAGAACAAATTACCAAGTTAATGTATTAAATATGTTTACTTGTATCTTTAAATGAAAGCAAGCAATGTATGTTGCAAAATTATATTATGTGGAAATAATAATAAAGAAATATTAAGATTAATTTAAAATTGCATAACTTCCAAGCAAGGAAAATATTTAATTCATTATCAAACTAGATATCTTATAAAAATTCCAAGTTAAATATAAATGTAGAAAACCACATAACTTTAATTTCAACTATAGCATCCATTGTAATTTCAATTATCAGTTCATATACTAACAATATCATTTCTTAGATCAATTCAACAATATTCTGATACATTAATGAAATAGCTGAGAATGTGAAAAAACATTTTTCTGCTCAATACAAAATGATACACTATCATGGTGATATAGATTACACTTTTGGATTGTAATCAGCTCAGAAAAAAACAAGTTTTTTATTATGAATTCTCAGACAAAGCTCGGGGTAAAACAATATTAAAAAAAAGTTAAAACATTTTTTAGGAAAGTAACTCTCCACTCAGAATACAATAGACAGATTAAAACTGTCCTGTTTTGGTCATATTACAAGACAATCTAATTCATTAGAAAAGTATATGATATTTGAAAAAGTTCATGGTAAAGAAAAATAGAAAATAATCAGCAATAAGGTCGATGAACCTCATCATTACAATAATGAGTACACCTTTAAAATAATCTGATAAACAGATGATGGGACATTCTGGTGAAATATTATTTATATAATACAAAAAGTTGACATTAATTTTCTGGATCCTAATAATAATACTAACAATGGGTACCATAACGTCATTATAAAATTTTGGATTATCACTTTATTGAACGAGGAAGAGTTTTATTGTTAGTCTATTGTTACTATGTTCAAATACATCTTATGCATAATAGATTAAATGAAGACTTTTAAAATATTTCATGTAAGAATGCACAGATTTAAAATATTTCATGTAAGAATGCACAGAAAACTGAGCTTTAATAAACTGCTTTTTTTTTTTGTGGATATGTGCATATGAATTCACATATACTTCTCAGCAATTGCCACTTTGAAGGAAAATGTGAAAATAAGTCCGTCCGTCCCCAAATAGAAAAAAACGGATTTTACAACAGTTATGTACATAACCATTGCAAAATTGTCTTATATTTTAACATTGCATGGTATACTTTAAAACTGTCTATATTAAAAAAAGGATTTTTATTTCATATATGACAGTGTCTTTTTAAAGTTTTTTTTTTCTTTTTTAATAAATACAAGTTTTTTTAGTGTAAATTTTAAATTATTCATTTCTTCTGCTGTCACAATATTATTTTTAATACGATCGTACTTGTTTCTGTAGTGTTTATTTTAATCATTCGTGAACAGCTTCGAAAAAGTAAACAAATGGAGAAAAAAAATTAATAATAATAATAAATCTTGTAAGGAGCCTTAAATTGATGCAAGCTTGTCAACTCATAATAAACATATACAGTTTCATTTATATCCAAGATTGTTTGATATTTGATAAGTTAAAAGGGTCCCCTTATTAAACCTCAAAACATTTTTTGCGCATCAATAGCCTAATTTAAAGAAATGCTAAACTAAACACTATCAATATATCCTGATTAGCCACTCCAATTACATTCATGATCACAGCTGATACATCCCATCAAAATCATCATCACTAATCATTTCCGTTTTATTTACTTTAAATAACTGTTAACAGCAAATTATCAAAATAAATATAATCATTTAGCCTGATTAATTGCAAAGACAATCAGAGTAAAAGTTAATGCGATCCATTACTTTTATTTATTATTATGTCAATAGCAAAAACATTACATAAAAAATAAAATAACTCACGCTTGTATCTCTGTTTATTAAAAATCCCCCCCCCCCCCAAAAAAAAAAAATACTGTTAAATATTTATATTTATCATATATTGATAGATAAAGAATAAAACAAAGATTTCGACCTTGCAGTGGATGATTTATGATTGTTTTATTATCATATGAACAGAGATTCAGAAAGTCAAATCATGTCCATGCACAAACGCAAAGCCCAGAATGTTTTATTTAATTAGTAAACAAAGACCTCCTGTTTTCACTTTCCACAATTTGGAATTAATTAAGAAATCTTTAATTCTATAACTAATCATTCATCAATGGCAACGACTAAATTCTAAAATTAAAAAAAAAGAGCTTATAATATTGTAAAATTAGTAGTGTTCAAAGTATAATTTCTGTTAAAAAAAAGAGAGAACAATATCATCAACCAACAATATACCTTTACAGCCATGCACCTAATATTACTCATAAAACTGCAATTCACAATGTTCTAATTTTGTCTTTGAGTTACTTTCCATTTTAACGGAGATTTTATTCATCTATCTTAGAAATACATCCATACAGGATAATGTTTGTAGTTGTGTCTTGGACTATTTCCACCATCTAGGTGACTTGTTAATTGTTTTTAGAAAAAAATCTCACTTTATTTATACTTTTCAAAATACATCCTACTGTTAATAATGCACAGGTTACTATAAAATACAAATTTTTAATACTATTTTCTCCTCTTTTTTTCCAAGTGTTTCTATCCTAACCAGTGATAATCTAGGATGCAATTTGAACTGATAACCTTTAGATTCATAAATGCTGAATTTAAGTTAGCCTATTCTGTCAAAGGTAACAATTATTAATTTATTTTATATACTTATCTATTAGGGTCTTTATAAATTCTCTAAATAATATTTTTTAACAGAATATTAGACTTTTAAAAGATCATTTGGAAAACAAAAACATAAATTGAGCATTTTATCAAATAAATTAATTGTATATACTTAAAATTATCAGAAACATTCAAAAAGATACTATTGAAAAAATAAATTGAGATTCCATCAATAAAAATAATAGCAATTTAATTTATTCAGATAGCCTATTTCAAAGTGACTTTTTTTAAAAAAAAAAAAACTTGTTCCAGCAGCTTGGTATAATCCAACCTGTTTTAAAAGATAGATGGTTCTCAATTAGTAGAAAAAATTTTAAGATTATTCTTTCAAAGGGCTTGCAAAAATATATAATAATAATAATGTTAAATACTTTTTTGATCCTTTATTTCTGTGTTCATTCTAATTTTTTTTAATAGTTTCCTTGTGAATACTATTACTGAAAAGGAACTTTGAAATTGATGCTCTATGCTCTGAAAGTACAATATCTGCTGCTAACCTTTGCTAATTAAGAACAATGAATTTTCCCAAATAAAACTAATATCTTGTGGATTTATTAGGCTGAAATTGACACAGAAGTTTATACTGCTAAGGAAAATTCTGTGATACATAAGTGAAAATCTCATAGACAATGATAATGTTGGTTATTTTATAGCATTCATTTACCATGCTTATTTTAAAACGATCAAATCTTTCAACGACATCTTGCAATGTTCTGTTTTTTTCCATAGAATTGCTTCTTTCTTTTTTTTAACATCATTAAAAGATTTTATTATGATAATTTTTTACTAGACAAATATTGTTTATAAATAGCTATGCTGCTCCAACCTGGAATGAATTGCTTTTAATATCTTCCAGTAATAGACATTTTACCAGCAATAGTTTTGAGCTTGCTAAATCTTTATCATAGCAATAAGCAATGAGTGATATTCTATTAATATTCTTTTTAAGGGAAAATTCTACAATTTGTTTCTGACTCTCAATTTGCAAAAAAAGGGATCATCAATGATTAACACAATGGGCCAGGTAAAGCTGTTGGTCGACCATGTAAAATCAAAAAAAAATTCAAAGCCTATCGCAATACTGCTGGATATTGCAGCAGCTTTCGATTCAGTCAGGACCGACAAGCTTTTGGAGGTACTGGATGAGTACTCAACCTTGGATGCACATATCCAAATAATAAACAACCTATTGAGTAACTGAGAGATCATCACCTTGAATGGTAAAATAACTTCTGGTTTCAAACCTTCACACTCGGTTCCATAGGGTATCGCCACTAAGTGCCCTATGCTTTGTGGAAATATATTAACCCCCTCTTGACAGACATAGAGGGAAGGCTCCCTAGTACTTACATCCTTGGGATTAAAAAAATCAATTATTGTAATAGCATATATGGACAGCATATTAGTAATTTTGCCATCAATCAAATATCTAAACCTGCTGTAAGAAATACAGGATAAATACACAGCTGATTAAGGACTCATTTTTAATATTCATAAATTGGCAGCCTGGAAAATTGCTACTGGAAAGACAGTTACAGCCAAATTTATAGCAGAACCCCAAAAATTTCTTAGCTTTCCCATATTTAGATCACCAACAGCAATGACAAAAGAAATACAAAATGCAATATCAGAGTCAACAGAAAGGTTAACCAACTCATTGTCCAAAGTTTACCTTTCCTTCCAAGAAAAAGTGACACTGCTGAACATTAAAATATTTACAAAGATCACCTAGTTTCTTCCCATCATAAAGCTGAGAAAAAACTTTATAAACAAAATT
The DNA here is from genome assembly GCA_028023455.1 of Epiperipatus broadwayi. Taxonomy (NCBI): domain Eukaryota; kingdom Metazoa; phylum Onychophora; class Udeonychophora; order Euonychophora; family Peripatidae; genus Epiperipatus; species Epiperipatus broadwayi. The sequence continues at coordinate 126,938 of JAQFVV010000753.1, read as the reverse complement.
AACTCTAATGTGCTCCAGGTTACTTTGGGATAGATGAGCAGTGGCCATAGGTTTTAGTAAAATACAATGGCCTAAAAAACTTAATGGCCTCTCATTACATTCAATCCCAGCCATCTATGCTCAAAAAGTCTATAATCTAATTGTTAATTGGACAGTACTATACAAGTATCATGAGATCATGCAAATTGTCTTGGCCACTGTACGTCCACCACCAAAGGAGGATTGGCCAATGAAGCTGACCTAAGGAAATTCACCACACCAGAATAATTACCATTCACAAATAAAATCAGACTATGGAAAGCATATCACCTGATAAATTCAGAGTTACAATGTTTGCCAAATAAACTAAATCTGACTAACAATAAGCTCTTATCAAGAATTAAATTCTGGACATTGGAGCCGAAATACATTGACTTTGTAATCAAATTTAAATCATGACGCTTTGTCCACCAATTGGTTTCTTGTACCTAAAAGGGGTTTCAAAAAACTTAACCCTATATGCCAATTGTGTGGGTGAGAAGATGAAACAATAGAACACTGAATTGGAGTATGTACGCAATTTGACAAAGTCAAAAAATTCATCCATGACTGCTCACAAATGGGAGTGAATTGTATCACTTGTATAAATTACAAAAATTTTGGACTGATCAGAATTGCAATCTTCACCAAATTCTCACTATGAAAAACCAGATGTAAGATAGTTATTGGAAAATCAGAATCAGAAGTAGTTCAATTGTTTTCGAACAGCTTGGAAAAAATCAAGAAAAAAGATGAAGGCTATTCATAAAAAAAATGATCAAAGACACATGGTCATACTTGGATATTGCACTCTTGGACTAATATACTCTGGCTTCATTGATTGTCCTATTCATAATTACAACTCTCAATAGAACGAGAATCGCTAGACCTTGTTTAATGATTGATTACATGTAAAAGTTTTCATTATAAATAAATATATATTATTAAAAATAAATACAGTCCAAAATTGCTTTAAATTATTCTAAAATTGTTTTTATTCTCATTTTATTTTAAAAAGCCTTGTTTTTTCGATAATTTGTTGCACCATTTATGAATTTTTTAATAAACTAAAACAAAAATTAATATTTAGACATTTCTATTTTATTTATTTATTTATTTGGTTTAAATTTCAGACTTCAGAAAAAAATTACTTAAATTTTTTGTTAACATGACCTCAGAAAATATCAAGAAATGAAAATACAAACAAGAAAATGAAAACTCTCAGAAAGAATGGGTAAAAAAAATTGCTTTTATTGACAATTATGGAAAGTCATTGTGTCTTATTTGTAAAGTTACAATTGCAAATTACAAAGTATGCAATTTACATTAACATTATGAAGTAAGTCATCCCCACTTAGTATCCACATAATTCAAAATTATGAGCAGAAAAACAAGTTGAAATCAGGTCTTCATAAGCAACAAGGACTCTTGTCTTCTTTTAGTCATGAAATAGAGCCAAAGAAGCTAATTTTATAATAGCTTGGAATATTACTCATGCCAAGCATCCAAATTGAGAAGGAGATTTATTAAAAAAAACATGGAAGAAGTGGTTAAGGTTTTGAATCTAGATAATACAAAACTGCATAAATTATCGTAGAAATTCCTATGTCGTGCTGTATAACTGACAGTTGTATTAATGGAATTAGTAAAAATGTTGAAATAATTTGATGTGTTATTTGAGAATTATACAGATATTTAGTTTAGCACTCAATTAGTCCCAGACATTCAGGATGTTCCACAATTGGCTGTTTTTTTTTCTTTCTGCTCTGTATTTGCAGATGTAAATGTAAAGAAAAAAATGTTAGATCTAATAGCACTTACCAAAGGAACCCACATAATGTATGTTCATTACTATGAAGTAATGAACAGATTTAAATACCTCATGATAAACTTGAAATGATTTCAATTGATGAAGTACTTACAATGATAGGGAAAAATCTACATCTTATTGGTCTTTTAAAACAACAATCATAAAATTCCACAATTTGTACCTCTTCACTGCATAATTAACCATAAGCATTTCATAGCAGTACTTAAAATACAAAAATGTATGGAAGATTGTTTTGCAGAATATGAATTTAATTAGAACAAATGCCAAAAACATAGCATCAATTTAAAAACTTTTTGGAAGAGTTAAATGATGATCTCTCCTTATGGTTTCTTATAAGATGACTGGTTTCTTATAAGATGACTGTCAACTTACAATGTTTTGAGCCATTTTGTTGTACTTTTAAATCTTTATCATAACATGGCTTTCTAACATAATGTTCCTTAGAGATATTATGAAACATTTGTAAACACTTAATTTGGCTTTACAATAAAAGAAAAAATAATTAGTGATTTGTATTAAGTTTTGAAGCTAAACTTCATTTTTTGTGCATGCCGAGTAAAAGCAAATATAATTAATATCAAAAAAGAAAAATTAGACAAGTATAAAAAAAAATTGAAAGGATTGCAAGAAAATTTCAATTTATGATACAACATATTGCTATGAATCACTATATTCTGCAATGAAGTTTATGAAGTTGAAATATCATCTACAGTTGGCCAATGAGCATCTCACAAAATTATTGGGAACAGCTTTAACAAATTATATTTCAAATTTCAAAGATTTGAACAAAGATCTTCATCAAATGTTATACCATTTATTAATGTATTTTTATTATTAAAATTTTGAAATAATTATTTTGTACTTTATTTCTTTATCTTAATTATATTTTCTTATATATTTTATACAACCATTAAAACTTGCAGTAAAATATGTCATGATATTAAGTTAAATAAAATTTGACTATATGTATTTATTTGTGTTCTTAAACAATATGATGTGGCTCTTTACAATAATATATGAAAAACCAGCATGCGGCTTTCATTAACCTCATACTTGCCCATCCCTGTTATATATTAATTAATGATTTTTGCTATTGTTCAAGAGCAGGTTTTTTGAAGTACAAAAGATTTCACCAAGGGATTAAAACTATATCTAAAGTTTAAAAAACTACAAGTGAATATATTCATAAGATGTGAATGACTGTATTGGTAACCAGGCATCCAAAGCAATCAGCATCACTATAAAATACTTTATATGTAGCTTGATGAGAGTAAATAATTTTGTTTCGTCATTTTAAAAGAGATTTTTAAGAAAGAAACCTAAAAATTTGAAAGTAAAAATATATCAACAAGCTGATTATAGGTGTATTTCTTTAATAATATCATAATCATTTTTTTAGCACAAATTAATTTGAAAATAAATTTATTAAAACCTATATGACACTTTTTAAAAAAAAATATTTTCATTTTATTAATTCTCCTCAATATTCTATAAAAAAATTTTAATGGTACAGATGTGTAAAAAACAAACGTTCAAGTTGTTGTTCGATAAAATAATATCTGTTAATATGAATTTCTTTAATAATATCATAATCACAATATAGCGCTTTTATTCATATCTATATATGATATAAAACAAATCTTAAAAACTTACATAGCTCAACAGAAGTAAAACCTGTTTTATTTTACTATTATTGGATGTATGACCTCTATCCTAAGACAGATTGAGTAACTACGCAACAGAGCAGGACTATGAATTACTTATTCACTACTTGCCACTCACATGATAGAATTTAATCTGCCTTTTCAATTTTAAAGTTATCTCATACAATTTAAGAAATTACACAACAATAAGATACATAGAAAATGCTAAACATAACAGCAATAAAAACAATAAATTTCAAACAATAAAAAAAAAAGATCAAATTTATAAAGCTATAATTTGTGATCTATTTTTAAATCTATTCCAATGTACTGTCATTGTTTTTAAAAAAAAAACTCACAATTTCTCTTATCATAATATTCTGATAAAGACACACGGTCGTGTAGTTGTTTATTTACAAAATATGACTTTATTTAACCAATGTTATTTGGTAATATATATAAAAGCAATATAACTTGTTTAAATGTAAAACTGTTTTTAAATTATTAAAATAATATCATTTATCAATTCAAATTCGTAAATGCTTTTTTTTTTTAAAAATGAAATTATCAACAAAGAATATAACATATTTTATATTCATATTTATTGATTATACAATTACATAAAAATAACTTTTTAAAAAATCATAAATTGTAGATAAAAAAAAACTTATTTCAATATATATATAAATTTTAAGATTTACATCAAACTTTAAATCTAGAGGAAATTGTAGAGAAACTGCATGGAATGTTAATACAATGAATCAACCACAAAAGTTTGAAAATCTAATGTTAGAAATGAAAAGACTTAGATAAAAGAAATTTATAAATAAATTTGTGTAGAATGTGATAGAAAAGATTAAAGATATTGAAACGTTCTCTTTAAGGGATGACATTAAAGTTATTGTAATGGTACACAGTAAGAGGATTCTGATGGGGGAAGGGGCAACAGCATCAAAAGCATCACTGCTTTACTGAACATAGAAAGTGAGCAAAAAATCAGCATCAGAAGTCAATATTAAGTAATATAATTAACAATAAATGAAAAATATAGCATCACCAGCAATAACTGTGAAGGGCCAAAGTAACAACTGCAAATTATTCAATAGTCATCCTTTATGACTGAATCTAAGGGATACACTATAAAAATTTAAGCATACCTAAGTGCTAAAATAACTATAATAATAAATGTATTATAAATATTGGGATCATTATATCAGTGCTAATCATTATCAATACTATATGGACTATCTTGTACCTTGAGTGTAGTGACCATCAATAAACTTATCATAAAACTAACAATGAAAAGTGAATGGAATTGGCTTGGGGGAGCACAAGAACTCTGATAATAGTGAATAAGAGAAACTTTAAGCAGCAATGACATTAAAAAAAATAAGAAAATTACTTAAACAAATTATTATGTTTAGCAAAAAAACCATCTAAGCAAAGAAGAGGTATTAACTTTTGACATATGAAAAGCATATTTTTGAACAACTGGTAGAAGGAAGACTATACAAAGATGTAATATCATTTTTTAATATGATAGATACGATATCAAGATTATTAGAGGCAGAAGTGAAAAAAAATAGATCTGATATGTTACATCAATTTAACATTCTGATAGCAGCATTATCTTTTTCATAATGATGTAAGAGAATTGTGAAAGTATTTTAAGTGCTAAACAAACATGGCTATGACCATGAATTTAAATACTGTGGTAATTCATAACATTATGTGTCAGTATAAAGGAAAATTATGCTATTTATTATCAGTATTTTGTGACTACTTGTAGATGAATACATGCTATACTTCTCAATTTAGATGACAATGCCTCAACAAAAGTAGTTTAATGGCTGTTTATTATCTGAAACATGTCAAAGTTCAAAAATTACACAGAGCAAAAATCTCCATACAGTATTGCCACCTGTGCTAAACAGAATAATCAATGGATGCCAGAAGGCTTGTGCATAAAATCCCTATCTAATGCCTACTCATCCAATATCCCCAGACTAGTTTCTGGCTTGTGGCCTTCGTCAGTGAGGAGCTTTGGATCTGAGAGCACTGCATCTAGATCTTAGGATCTAAGGCAACCCTCTAGCAACCACCTTTTATCTCTACTTAACTACAAAACTATGAGAATGAAATTGAAAACACAAAAAATATTTTCAATCTAAGCTAGTCTGGGGATATTGGATGAGTAGGCATTAGATAGGGATTTTATGCACAAGCCTTCTGGCATCCATTGATTACTCTGTTTAGCACAGGTGGCAATACTATATGGAGAGTTTTGCTCTGTTTATCAACAATTAATGTGCTAGTATAGGAAATGTGATCATGTGATTCAAAAATTACAATTATCTAGTCAATAATAAAATTATAAAAAATTGATACTAATAATCTAATCTATAAATGTGTCAAGTTGAAAAAGTTATTGCAACTTAAGATTAAATGCTTACTACAGATCAACCATTAGCAATTAAACCATTTAGACATCCATAAGTAAAAATGAAGATATCAAACTGTCATGCATAAATAAGATATAAACTTAATTTACTTAATTTTCATTTGTACCTAAACAATTATTTTCTTTACATATGAAAATAAGTTGTAATTTTCTTAATCAATTTTTAAATTTTTTATATATAATGTTTTAGTGTAAATAAAATTTGTAACAATTCAAAGGAAATCGTGTTTGTGTACAATTTTATATGAACAAAATTCTCCTTATACATCTTGGAAATCTATATGTAGAAGTTAGGGGTTTCAAGTTACTGCAATCACATTAAGGAGCTTCTTATTAATTGCCCAATAGTTATGGTTATTATTATTATTACAATTGTAGGATGAATTAAATATATCAGAAAGATATAGTATGATATGTTAGATAAAATGGAAAGTAGTTAAGCCCTTAGAATTAATAGGTTAATATGTTTTTTTTAAAGATTTCATTAATATTTTGCATACAAGGTAGTCCAGCTATTCCTTATAGATATGTGAATGTGATACATGTTAAGAGTAACAAGAAAGGATTGAAGACAAAATACATGGATGAGAGAACAAACAGATATTATTGATATCTAAGAAACTAAAGTGGAATTGGGCTTGACATATTGCTAGAAGAAATAATAATAGATACAGTTGAAGACTTAAACTAGATTCAAGAGACTGATGAGTGGATGAAGTAAGAAAGTTTGCTTGTGTTATGATGACAAGAGTAGCTAGAGATTGGATCCTATACAACAATGAATCAATGATGGTTGAAAATGATCATAATGATGATGTAACCATGGGTCATATTTATTAATCTGAGTCATTTAGTAAATGTAGTTATGTTTTATATAAAAGGCAAATTGATTGTCTGCTGTTATTTTTATAAAGTTTAATTCTTAATATTTGTCTAATATCATTAATCATTATTAACAATGACTATGTATAGAGCTAAGTTACCGGCAGAAATATGAACAGGGTGAAATTATGATAATTATAGACAAGAAAGCATGTCCTCATCACTGATAGCTTCTCAATGCAAAGTGGCATAGCTGTAATGTTAATAATGGTCATATGATAAGTAAATCACCCAGTGTAGTACATCTGTATTTTGCAATTCAATTACAATCAGCAAAAAAAGCCAGTATTTGTAATAAAATTATTTTATATGACTGAGGAATGTTACGAGATTTTAATCATCATTTACAATTTTAAATATTATTGAATATTATTAATGATTGTCAATATGAATTAATGATATTTATGTCTATCATTATTATAATGACTGGAAACTTCTGTTTCATAAGTGAATGGTCAATGTGGGTGCTTGGTTACCAGAAGATGATTTATTATGATTATAATCTAATAATATATAATATAAATGAATGAGTAATGTGTGAATTAATCATAATGACTAGTGCCTAATAAACCTCCTGTTTCAATATGTAAACAACATATATTTTGGAAGCTACAATTAATCAAAGGTAACTGACTAAAAAGTAATCAAGTCAATCTATGCAACTTAATGATATAAAAGTTTTATAGTGTAGTTATAAAAAATGATATCATAATAATTTTGTTAAGGGATTGGCAAGCGATCACAAGCTACCATGATGATAATTAGGCATTACAATGTAATTACAGTACTCTAATAACTAATAATCTCAGACTATGATCAAGTAGCGAAATTTACATATATATATATAGGCTAAAAGGAATCATTTGGAAATAACAACCCTAATAATTATATTGTATAGATAAAATTATTATAACAAGCCCAATGATAAAATTATTATAACAAGCCCAATTCTGAAATTGTCAAACTGTAAAAATAAACTGAATGCCATGCTAGTTAGGACAATAATTTTCTATCTCCAAATTTATTTACTTATAGCGAAGTGGTTATCTACTTTAATGTGCACAATTTTAAAATAACAAAACTAATTAAAAAGTATTAAATTTTATTCCACTTTTTATTTGCATTGCTTAATTATATAAACTATAATATACCATATACTCCTTAAATTACACTGTACAATGCAGTTAATGTAAGATTTATTTTATTTCCTTCCTTACAGTTTCAACTGTCCAACAGTCATCATCAGAGCTACAACATTTAAACATATACAATTAATATAAAATTAATATCTATTCATACATATATCAACATACATATACACACACATACATATACAAATATACATATAAATATAAAAATAAAAACAACATTCCAAATACTCCAACTATTGTCTTAAATATGTAAAGCAAACACAGTAGCAGTAAGTGTTTTCAAAACACAATTTTTAAAAAAAATCGTGATACTCAATCTAATGCTGTAATAAATAACTAAACAAAAAATTAGTCCAACATCTGATATTTCAAGTATAAAATATCCTTAATATGAATTTCTATGGTGCATTACTTTAATTTTCTGATTCTGATTTTATTTCACGCATATATTATTCATATTACTTTTATTAGTTATAATAACAAAAAATAATGCAAATACATTGAATGAGTAGTATTTTTATATTGTAAACGTTTTTGTATTAATTATATGAATTAAAATAAATTATTTATATTCATTTAAATATTATTTTTAATATATATATATATATGCTGCTTTATAAACAACTATGAAAAAAATTAAATAAGTAACAAGGTCGTTTGATCTTCTTTCTGGTTTCCAAGACAGTTAAAAACAATACTTCTAATGCAAATATTTGTACATCTATTACGTGAAACATAAATAAACTGAATTTTATGCTTTGTAGTTAAGCTGCTATAAATAATTAATTTTTAAGACAAGCAACAAAAACTTTGAAAGCCAGCTGAATAATTACAATATATTCGAGTAATACATTTTCATTTAAGAAACAATTTTCACAGGATGTATAAAGTGTAGGAAGGGTTTTTATGAATAATCAAACATATACAACTATAGTGTTTATAATATGTCTTTCTTTTTTAATTGGACTAAATAATTATTAATAGAAATTTAAAAATAATAGAAATTAATAATTTAATATTACAAGATGCTAGAAGAAAAAAATCTAATACAAATGCTGAATAAAAATAAGTACAATTTATTTCAATCAAAGCTTGAATGTTTTAAAGGTTTTGTTTGTGGCATGTTTTGCTTTTAAAAACTTTCACAGACAGTTGTTGGCGGCCTTTTTGATTCAATCAACATGTCACCAATATTAGTTATGTTTCTCTTCATCTTACCAATGTTTCTGTCAATTGGAAACTAGATCCTAGTAATTACTGCAAGTTTGCAGATTACAATCGCCATTGAATAGCAGATCTTTTATTAATTTGCAAAATGAAATGAAAAATTCTAAAAAGCTAACCTCAGAAGTTTTGTAATCATAAAATTTAACAAAAAGTGACTGTAGAATAACATAAAACAGTTGTTTTTTAAAAAAAAAAATTCAGATAAATAATTTATATATTATAATCATCAGTCATTTGCAAAAAAAAGAGATCTCGCACATCAATCGATGTCACTTTCTTTAAATATTTATATCATATTTTTTGTTTATCAAAAGAAAAAAAAGTATTAGTTATCTTCTCTTTACAAATCATCAAACAATTTTTCTTTTCTACATCTTTTTTTTTCCTCACTCTCAACCATATCTTTTGACTTACCTTCACAATCTCCTATTTATATATATCCAATTTCTAATTTTTTATTTCTTCAATTGACCTTTCTTTTGCTCTTTTCAAAAGTCAATTGTTTTTATTCCATTTATCTGCTTCAACATAATCCAAATCTTTATTTTTAGAAGCCTCCAGTCTTTTCTATCCCTTATTGTGTTTATATGGGCATCTGTATAATATAAAGCAAAGCTCAAAATAAAAGAAATTGCAAGCCAGTTTCTTAGTTATCATTTCAAATGTACAAAAAATAACATATGCACTTTAATTAAAGGATAATTTAGCATTACATCATCAATACTTCCATCATCCAAATATTTTAAATAGTGCTTACTTCATAACTTCTTGTCAATAGTTATTTTTAAACTTTCATTTACTTATAACTGCATTTATTTTCATGCAGTATTTACTACAAATTTCTCTAATTTAGTTTTCCTTTAAATTTATTCCCAGTATCTAAACATATTGTTATATCATTGGCTGTTATGATGCAAAGTACTATCCCCTTTATATTATCATTATCAATTATAAACTTCTTTAAACAAAATAGAAGACAACAAACATTACTTGCTCTAGAAATCTTCCTATACTTTTAATTCTTAGGGGGAAAAGATCATCTGATGTTATGTATCTTCTGATACATATAAACATATTCTAATCATCATTATTTCATTTATCAATGTATATATTTTCTTTAGAATATCCAATAAAATATGTAATTCACCTAATAAAATTCTTCTCAAAGTCAAAAAAAAAAAATTTCTTTCTACAATTTATCTGTCCTTTTCTTTTCTTGCCTCTTTTCTTTTTCTAAATCTAAATGATTTTTACACACACACACAAAAAAAAAAAAAAAACCCATGTTTAATGTATCAGAAATATAGCTATTCCATTCTCAATATCATTTTATCAGAATACTAATTTAAATTAATTATTATAATTTCATATTTCTCCAACATTATGTCTTTATTATAATAGAATATTAATTGTGGAAAGATAAACTATTGATTACTCTTCAAAAAATGAATTATATTGAAAAAATCAATAATTCATTTTCATCAATAAGATGGTTAATGCAGAAATTATAGTAATTATTTCGGAGCGTTATCACACTTTATTTTATCTACTGTTTTACAATCTTCATTACTACAAAGCTTATATGATTCTTATTATTAAAACTTAATTTTCAATAAATATAAACAAAAATTTGTTATCTCTATCACACAAAAAACACATTTCTCTCATCTTTTCAATGCAACTGCCTCCTCTGTTATAAATCCATCATTTTTTTTCTTTAATATCTTCTTTACTACTTTGGGCATTGCTTTTCAATACAAAGTTGTATTGTAAATATGGATTTATCAAATGTTTCCTTTTCTTGGTAATTGGTCTATTTTTTTTTACATTCTCTTTTGTAACCATATTTAATTATCTTAATACATTTCATGGCTGAAAATTTCTGATTTTTAGACAAAAAAATCCTTTGACATTTTTTTGAGGCCTTAAAAAATCTAAATAAAAAAAACTATATAATAATAAAGATTAAGAAACAAAGTCCCTTCAATTACAAATATACTCTTTGAAATACCAAGTATTTTAAATGATGAAATGCAACAAGCAATTAAATCTGTGAAGAAATAATGAAATCATGAAAGATTTCTTCAAAATTATAGATAAAGACATAGACCAAATAGTTAATAATAAAAACAAAACAGATTATTGGAAAAATGTAGTATGAGATTGATATTTTAAAAAGGTAAAAAGAAGATATTAAGAACTTTCTTTACTAATATCATTATAACACATTTAAAAAAAAACTTTAAACTCAAACCAAAAAAGCAAGTTAGATTTAAAAGTAATTATAGCACCATAGATCACATCCAATATTATGAAAAGTTATAGAACAAAAGCAAGAGTTGTGCTGATATTATGCATTGGAATTGGGGATTACAAAAATGTTTTGTATATGCACTTCCATAGTAATCATAGCTTTGAAACATCAAATCTCAAATTCTGAAAACAATTTATCAAAATGCAATATCAGTGCTTAGATTAAATAATAATGAAAAAAAAGAGAGTGTGTTTGTTCATCCAATACGTATCAAATATTTAAAAAATAATCCACACCACTTTTAATGATTATAATAAGTCTAAAAAATGTAATGAATTTTATTTATTACTAATTTGAAAACAAGGAATTTGACATTTAGAATATTTTGAAGTGGCATGAAATTTTTTTTACCTTTAATGTATTTAATATGGTGATGAATTCTTCCCCCATTACTACTGTGAAAAAAAATAAGGAACACCTCATTTGGGAAATGATATAAAAACATCAAGACAGTTATTGCATTTATTTTTGGGTTAAAAAAATATAAAATGAGCATTTCATGTAGTGTATACAGGTAAAAATGATAAAGATTTATCTATTATAATCTTGAATAATATTAGAAATATGTTCCATATATAATTATTCATATTTTTCAATTTAATTGATTATTTTCCATTACTTTTTCGATGCTTTTCATTCAACATATTTAGTGTGGTCAATTACTTTCTTATAAATTACTTTTTATACTGTTTTACATGATAAATACACTTTGCATTTAACATCATAATTACATTTAATTTCTTATGAATTGTCTTTTTGTTTGTTATTGCTTTCATTCAACACAATACACTTCTTGCTTGTACAGTATTTTAAATACATTTAATTTTTTATCACTAAATAGACTTTACTTCTTATAGTTTAATTTTTTCTTTGTTTCTCAAATATTAATTACATTTTTTTAAAATTCTTGTGAATTAATAAAATACATGCACATTTTTTTTATTTAGCATTTTTTTAATTCTTGTATATTAGTTATGATATTACTTTCTCAGATCATACAAATTCAGGCAGATCCCATACAATAACAGCACATATCTTTATCAATTCATCATTACTAATTTTGACTAATTTCAGTTATCTATTACCATCTTTTCCTAGTACTTTAAATTTTTCATACCTGAAGTAATTTTCTTAATCTTCTTTTAATTTTTTTTTTCTTTCGAAGATGTTTTTTTTTTTTAAATAATAATAATAATAATAATAATAATAGTAATTAAAAAAATAAATATCTTGAATTATCATTTTATGATTTTCTTATATATATAAATATTTGTCCAATTCAGTATATTCTTTCTTGTGTTAAATTCTCTACTTTTACAATGAATATTTGAAAGTTGAAATTTTTTCCAACTTTATTTTTATTAAATACCAATAACTATTTTTAATTTCTTACTTATAACAATAATTTTGATGATCTACTACTTAATGTCATATCCAAGAGGTGATGTATATTGTTTGATTTGTAAGTGCAGCTTATAAATAACATGAATGTAAGTCAATACATTAGGAAAAAATTAAAAGAAAAAAGGAGAGGAAAAAAATAATAATAGAAGCTACATTTAGTCAAATAATTTTTTTTTTTTTTATGAGGGGAAAATAAAAATATAATTAATTTCTGAGACTGGAACTTTCATACTATATATTCAAATTATTAATTATCTATTCTAATTTAAAAAATTTAAAAAAATTTTTGCTAAAATAAAACTGAAAATTGATAACCTCAAAAAAAAAAAAAAAACTTTGTATGACCATTAAAAATTAAAAACTATAGGTTTGGATTATCAAGCAACACCATATTAAAAAAGACAAACCAATAATTTTCTTTTTTAATTTGAATTGTAATTAGAAAGACAAGCCCATAAACTATGTTCTTAAATAACTGAAATTCATTAATGTGTGGACCAAAGTGAGGTTTAGCACGATGGTAGAATAAAAATTCAAGAGCTCAAGATTTGGTTTTTGAATGTAATAAATTTGTATTATTAGAAAAAAAATTTTTGAGAAAAAATTACAAACTTTGTTAGATCAAATTATTATTAAATTGTGACAATGTTTGTTGTCAAGTTAATTGTATGACTCTCTTTCAAAAAAATTTCTGAATCCAAAATATACAATTGTAAAATCAACAAAAAATGTCTGATAATTCTGCACATTTTTTATATTGTATTTGTCTTATTTTATTTTTTATTATTATTTCAGCATAAACCATTTCACTTTGTTAATTACCTATTGTTAATTTCTATAAATAAATAAGTTTGAAAGACTTAAAATAATCATTTAATAAGTGATTACTCATTACCCTATTGTTGTGATTTTGTATCTCTCGGGTAAAATGTTACTAGTTTTTATTATAATTAATATTCAAATTTATTATTTTTTCCTACCATACTTTCCAAAATCCGACAATATTTAGCAAATAGTTTTAAAATTTATAGAAATTATTTCAAATAATCTCAAAGATTAATGCTTTAGGCATATGGTCTAAAAATAAAACCAAATATTTTCAACACAAACTTTTTCTCACATTACTGTCTCACTGATGTCATTTGAAATATTATTTTTATTTATAAATGGCCAATTGTGCTTGTAAGTGAACACTATAAAAGAATGATTGATTCAAACACTAAATGTTTTTGAATAAATTCCTTATTAAGAAAGAAAAAAAACATATTTGGTCAAACATATTAGGCTGCGGTATTCAATCCACAACTTCATGTTGAAGTTATCACATGATCTTCATAATACCAGGCTATACAATTTGATTTTAACAAAACATATAATAATCACATTTATTTATCAATAAATCATTAATCACCAATTTGGCAATCCAATTTAAGGCAAGCTTCTTTTAATTGACATTTCTTTGAATAATAAAATGCACATTGGTTTGAAATTTCAATCTATTATTTGACATATAATTTTTAATGTAGAACACTTCAATCAAATAATTGGCCATCCTGGTTGATGTGATTCTTCATCATGTTATTAATCATTTGTTTTAGAGCAATGAATTCTCAATGTGGGTGCTATATTAGAAAGACCATTAGGCTAAAAGGGCATTAGATGTAATAGGACATGATGAATGTTCATAATTAAACATATACAATATTATATTATTATAAATAAATCTCAATGAATTTTGTAACAATCTGATAATAAATGTTAATTTTGCTATAGAATGATACAAGAGCATTTGTGTTTTTGAGATATTGGGTACACAATGTGAAATTATCATTTCTGAAATATGAAGCAAACTATAGCCACATCAATAAGAAATGAGTATAGTTTTGTTTTAGTCATACTTTTAAAACTTACTTTAATAAAAGTTTTGCAAAATATTATTAACTTATTGCATCAATTGCCACCAGTATTTATTACAAAAAAAATTGATTAATTCAACAATTTTTTTCAAACTGTTATCACTACTGTAAACAAAATAAAATCACACCTTGCTTCAATGATTGCCTTTTTAAAAAACTTTTGTAATGAAGAGGAGAAAGGTTTTCACTGATTATGCCTTATAACAGACATTCACTGGATATAAAATAATAAAAGTGTGAAACAATTTTATGAACTTGTGAAATTTTTTTTTTTTTTTTAAAAATTCACAGGATAGTCTCAATCAAACCTTTGTAAAATTCAACAAAATAAAGATACAATCACAAGGACAAAACTTTTCTTATGAACATCTCAAATGCCAATTAATATTTTTTTTTTTAAATGCAATGTAAAATGCCATAAATTGTCAGTTTTCAAATTTAATGGAAATAAAAAAAATTAAATAAACAAAGTTACATGAAGATATGGTGGAAAGATTCAAAAGATCTTAATTTGGAAATTGCAAATTGGCTAATAAATCCTTACATAAATACTAAAAATATTAGTGAATATTTTGTAGTGGAAGAGTTTATTGAGATCAAAATGATACTGAATTCAAACCAAATTTTAATAATTCCCATCAAAAGTTTTAATTACAAAAGAACATTTGAAAACATCATTCTGCATTATTAAAAAAAATTATAATCACTTTTCAACATCATATTTAATCAAACATGATTTTAGTGTTGTAGAAAAAATGTTAAACAGAGAAATCATAAGCAAATTGTTGAATATGGAGATTTGTTTCAGCTTATGAGTATTCATCCTGGCATTAACAAATTGCTAACTTTTGCCCAAACTTAAGCTTTGCATTCAATATTATAAAATAATATCAATATGTCAAACAAAAATCATTATGACAGAAAGAACTATGGGTTGCATTCAGCATTCAACTTTCTTTTAAATTTCTTTTTTTATAGTATTTAATTCATTTGTATATTTACTACCATTATTTAAGTGTTATTTAAATACAATTGATTGTATTTTTTATATTCTATTCACATTTCTATAATTGAAGAGTGATTTTTGTGGTAAAAATGTGAAAAATGCCAGCAAAGATGAATATAGTTAATTTTGTTCTATAATTTACTTCACAAATTATTTTTTATTCTATATTTAAATTTCTCTTTAAATTTAATATTACATTAATATAAATTTTTGTTGTTGATTCAAAGTATAATAATTTTTCTAAATTCAATTACAAGTACTTTTTTAATCTTTTGAAAAGTAATAATTTATAGCAAAAAAACTCCACTGATTTTAACATACTTTGTCAAATGACAGATAAGATTAAAAGGATAAATATTAAAAATTATGGCTTGAAAAGGCTAGAGAATCATTGTTTTAGAAAAATGTCACAACTTTCTTTTACTTTCTATATTAAAGCAAATAACTGTTAATGATCTAATATCTCTTCATATATATATACAGAGACTCCAGACCACTCAAAGAAGTATGGAGAGATGCATGTTGGGAGTAACAAGAAGAGATCGAAAATGCAATGTATGGGTAATAGAACAAACAGGTGTTACTGACCTCATTGAAAAAATTAAAAGATTGAAGTGGAGTTGGGCTGGACATATTGCTAGAAGAGATGATAATAAATGGATAATTGAAATCTTAAACTGTATTCCAAGAGATTGTAAAAGGCCCAGAAAGAGACCACATGTGAGATGGATGGATGAAATAAGAAAGTATGCAGAGGTGATGTGGAGAAGAGAAGCTAAAGATCAGAGAAGATGGATTAAACTTGGAGAGACCTACATACTGCAGTGGATTGATAATGGTTGATAATGATGATGATATATCTTTTCATACTAAGCTTTGCCTATGTTATTCCCTAGCAATACCTGCTGCTATATTATGATTTTGAAATCAGACCCCCTTTCCAAATGCTATTGCTACGACCTACCATTTTATTAATTGCTATATTCAATAATCTATTTTATTTTCATTTCCAATTCAAAAAGATTATCTAGTTATAGACCAGTTGATACATGATCAGATGTTACTTAGGATTTTCTCATTAATCTATACGTTAGTTTTTCAAATAGTGTTAAAGATAAAAACTGTAACTAACATTAATCTAATGCTATACAATTGTCGCAAGTTAAATGCTAAAACAATCTTCAATTATTTCCTTTGCTATATTGTTATAAAAACATATAATTTAAAAGATAATTATTGACAAGGTTTTAGTTTACTTTTCTTTTAAAATAATACTTCAATAAAGTAAAAGTTGAAATCAACATTTGAACTTCACAATAATCAACTTTTTTTTTTTTACTTGATAAAGCAATATTTGTTTTGTTTTTTAACAAAAGTAAAAAAAAAAAATCACCTAATATCGTATTTAAAAAACAGAAATTATTTTTCCGTTTATTTGCTCCAGTGTGGTCTTACTTGAGTTGTCACTTTTAAACAAATCTTCTCTAGAAATTGACAACATAATCTTTACAATGCATTATATTCATTTATATATAATATCAAGAAATATTTACTTACAATACATATATATATATAATAATAAAGCATTCAAATAATTCTGAATTTGTTTAAGATAATTTTATCATTTCATAAAATATCATGGAGGGTAATATAGATTTTTGCTAAAATAAGTCTGAATATTAATCAGATTATAATCATAGTATTTTATTCACAAGAAGACTTTTATATAAGATATTTAATTAAATAATGGTTATTCTATTTTTAATTGCAGTTTAACAAGACTAATCTCAATACAACAGTGATAGAAAAGAAGTGGGATATTAAAAACGAGCAAAAATGAGTTTTCCTTGTTGTTTTTAAATTCACTTTCTAATGTTTTTAGTTAGTTCAAAGTGTATTGAAAATATGATTATCACATTAGTTCTCTATTTAAATGCAGTAGTTTTTGATTAGTATTCAGACGAAAATCAACATTCCTTGAACTTATCAGAAATGTTCCAAAACTGAGAAAGAATCAAAAAGAGATATACAATTATAACTTTTCTGTATGAAATTAATCAAAATTCTTTATTTTACATAAATAAATTATAACAGAGATGCAGTTCTTAAGCAATTCATAAAATCACATCAATAATTATATTTCATATTTGAAATATTATATATAATTTTGCTTTTAAAATGTTTTTTATTATTTTATTTGCTAATAAAAAATGTATAGGTAAATGTCATTTTTTTCTCCCAGTCATGAAAGAAAACTACATATTATTATGATTATTTTTTTATAAATTAAAATACTGACGTTCCTATCAGAAATAGCTTCTTCATTTCAGTGACCTTAATAAAATTTCATGTAAAAAGATTTAGATTTATTTTAAAATATCAATATAAAGGTATGCTATAAAATGTTTTATTTTATTATTAAATATATCATAACTCACCTTATCTTCAAATAATGGACTAGTCCAGATTCCATATTATCAAGATCAGATTCAGCATTCATTGCCATGAACCTATGTGTATACGGATAGATAATGCATAGCCAATGGCAATAATGAGTCAATAGATGATGATGCTCACTGAATCTGAATGTTTCCATTAAGGATGGGGATCTAACAATAAATAGACAGTATTTTTGAAAGTACGATCAGAGAACTATAGTCACAAAGTTGAAAGACAAAATTCACATTCTCCATACATTTTCTGCAAAGAACTACTCTCAAACCTGAATAGCAGTAGTTCTCCAGAGAACTACTGCCATAAAGCTGAAAATCAGAATCTCCATTCTCCAGATAATAGTGGTGCAAATCCACCTTCAGGACTAGAATTTGCTAGAACTAAACAATAGCATGAGTCAAACTGTTATAATACAGCCAGATGGAAGTGACATTGGACTTACTTATCAGGCAGGCTGGCCAAAATACAGCAGGAAGTAGTAGAAAACTTATAAGGGCAATTGCAGTCCCTTTCCCCGTATTTCACCCCAGAACTAGGAACTATGCCTTGTCAACAGTAGTAGGTGGAGTATAACCATTGTAAAATATATTGTAAATATGGATGTATATTTGTTTTCATTTCAGTAATAAATATAATATTAGAAACGTTTTTACAAAGCACAACAAAATATAACATATTATAAATACTTTTTATAAATAATTCACATTTAGGTCTTAAAAAATACTTTAATAAAAAAAAGACATGTTTTAATAATGTAATTTTATTTATAGTGCTAAAAAAACACACAATTTCTTGCAGTTCTTTTCTGTAATAAATATAGATAGTGCATTTAACTAATTTTCACACATTGTAAAGTGAAAATAAATGTAATAACACTAATTTATTAAAAAAAATTGTTTGGCATTTGAAAATGTCATTACATATTTGGATAAAAGTTCTAATTGTTATCTATTATTATCTTTTCACAACCAAATTAACTGAATCAATTAAAATATTTTTAAAAATTGTTCCTAACTTTCTTCCATATTCTTTAAATTTTTTCTTTGTGCACTTTTTTAATAACCTTTCTAAAGAATAATTTGCTAGTATTTTATACTTTATATTTTAATGAATAAATTTTCATTCTTCTTCATATTTTTACATTTTTTAAATGTATTTATTACAAATATACATTTAAAAATTAATAAACATCATATTTTACCTTTCAAATATAAAAACAAATAAATAAATGACTACTCCAAAATTCATATGAATATTCCAATTCTTTAAAAAAACGAAAAGAGATAGTAAAAAAAAACTTCTTTAAAAATGAGTTGTGCAATGATTATACATTAATCTGTGAACCACAAATTCAGCCACATATAGAGCGTGCTGGTCATTTTTCTGCTTACTTGTTATTTATAATATTGACTTTTAGCTTCCACGGCAGAAACCTTGTCTTTCTGAAATACTTCTACACCATGTTTATTCTCTGCCATATTTTCCTAATAAAATCAAACAACATTGCACTTCCTTAGAATGTCTTTGAGATAATCCTTATAGCATAGATGAGATCTACCTCATCTATAAAATCCATGTGCAAGTTCATTATAAAAGAAGACCCTTCTAGGAAGTCTTCCATTATTCATTTGTTTTACATGTGTAATCCAATGAAGGTGTGATTTTACAATAATGGATTCAGTAATATCACATCTAGCAAGCTGAAAACATACTAATCATTTTTATAATTTTGCCATTGAATTTTTATAATTTTACAGAGCGTCCTTAAATGAAACTTTTCTAATGCTTTTACATTGCACTAATAATTTAACAAAGTTTTACCACCCACATAAAAAAAATAAGAAGTTAACTTAGTTAAAGTAGTTATTTCCCCTATGATGAAATACTCATTTCTTTTAAATTGTTAAAAGCAGCACAATTGGAGTCTGGGTTGGATCTCAACATGTAAGTCCACCTTTCTACTTACAAAATTATTAAAGTATTTAAACTGGTTAAATTCTCAAGATGATAACCATTTAAGCTGAAAGTTGCTGAAAATATTTTGTTCCATAAATGGCTGATAAAAAATTTGAGTTTTTGAAAATAATTGATAAACCCAACTCTTTATAAGTTAGATTCAAAACATTAAAAATCTTCTGTAAACTGTCTTTTAAACTGAAAAAAATACCATAATCATCAATATATAAATCCAGAATCCAGAAAAAAAAGGTTCTTATTTTTTGCTTTTAATCAATTCAAATTAAAAATTTCACTATCAAACCTGTATCGTATCTTGATCCCTATCTGTTAAGATACCTATAAACCATTCTAAAGATCACTATCATAAAAATTAAAAACAATATGGAATCAAGTACACATCCTTTTTTGATACCAGTTTTCATTTCAAGTGTAATAATATCATTTCCTCTCATTTCATCATGTAGGAACTATATAATGTGAATAAATTTTGGTGGATAACCAACTAATTTCAAACAATGCCATAGATCTATATTAGTAACTGAATCAAATGCCTAGATCAAAACAATAAAAGAAATATATAAATCACTTCTTGATTCTCTAAAATCACATTCAGTCTCTGGTAATCATTTATCTATAATAATAAACTGAAATATGTTATTAAAAATTTTTATTTTCCTCTGGGCAAAGGAAATGCACTTGAGATGAAATACATTTATTTAAAGTCTATTTCTATCCCTAAAACAAATTATATTTCAAAATTCAAAATTTCAGATTATGATGTTGAAACTTTTTATTTGCTATTATTACATTTCCCTTGACTTGGATTTTTTTTAAAAAAAAAACAACAACAAATTCAAATAAAATATTTATCTAAACATCATGTTCTTATTCAAAAAAAATTTCTTTATTTAATTTTACAAAAATAAAAATACAGATAAACTATAGTAAAATAATGATTTTTCAAGATAAATTTTTAAATAAAAGGTGAGCTTGCAGAAGCATGATTATTTTGAAAACAAAAGCCTATCATTTAAAAGCATGCCCAATGCCTTTGAAATCTCATCCCCTGCCATATGATACTGATATCCAGAGATTTTAAGGATATTAGCAAATCAATATGAACTCTTTTTATTCACAAATAAATTCAACACTAGCAAATAAATACATAGCTGCCATTGAATGACTTTAAACTGAATGATTGCAGCATTACAGTCAATCTGAATGATTCTTATGTTCAATATGAAGAGATGAATAAACTTTTCATTTTTTACCAATTCAAAGAAATATATATTTCACTTGCCTAATTCATTAAGAAAAACAATCTGAAATATTTCTGTTGCATGCTACTTTCTTTGCTTCAAATTGCAGTCTTTAATATTTCACTATTAAAATTATTTATTAAAATAAATTTTAATCAAGAACAATTGTTTGCAATAATTTGTTAGTAATGTTTCTTTTCTAACTTATACAGTTAAACTTAACATGAAATACATTGTTTAAAACAAACTTTAAACTTTAGATATAAGTGTATTATCATTATTCATATATAGTGCATGTATGTATATATAATAATATAAATCGATGTTTGCATTCCTTTTAAGCAAAATACGTAATCTTATAATTAAATAGTATTAAATACAGTAATCAAAAATTTTTTGAAAATGGCAAAATATAATTGTCACTTAAGAGCACTTTCGACTATCCCCGTCTTTATCAATTAGTTTTTTGAAAGATCAACCTTCCCATAATTTTGTGATCTTAAGGTTTGCTGACTGCCTAATGATTAAATCTTGTCTGTATTTATATATTAGCATAGCTTCATTTATTTTCATTTTATTGTTATTTCTTTCAGTTTGTAATATTTTTACATTATAATTAAAATTAAAACCATATATATAAGATTTATCATGGTCGTAAAAAGTAGAAGGTGATATGTTATTATTATTTTTGTAATTTTGTTTTGTATTTTGGACTTTTTTTAATAACAACCAGTTTTCTTTCATTATTTTCTCCTATGTACAATCTTGATTCCCCTATATATCCGCTACCACATCTACATATCCATTTATAAATGATACAATTTTTATTTGTAAATGAGATTATATATATATATATCATTATTAAGACCAGATGGTTAAATAAACTATATTTGTAATTTACATTAAAATAAAATATAATATAATATAATATACATCATTAATACTTCAAAATGATAAGTAGGAAAATCAGCATAATTATGAATGCTTAAATTACAAAATATTTTTACTTTCTTTAATGACTATGTGATTATGGCCAGATAAAATATAATTCAAGCAAGCAACTATGTGAATGGGTTGCAATCAGCCTAAGTATAGGGATCATTTGTTTCCAAAAAAAAGTCTCATTATTTTACTTCATCGGACAGACTTAGAATTTGTTGAGATCTACTTCTGGTAAGTGAATCTTATGTTGAGGCTTTAGTAGAATAGTCATGGAGAATTCCATTCTACATTAAATGTAAACTAAGAATTTATACATTTAGATGAGCACTTCACCATCATTTTTATTAATAAATTCTTAGTATAAAGCATAAAAATTTGTTTAAATTGTTTCTACATATCTTTAACTGATGAATTTTGACTTCTTAATAAAAAAACACATTATATTTGTGGTTTTACATAATTTTTCATTTTTTCATAGAAGCAGGAAATAAAAAATACAAATATTAAATTATTCCAATTTTTTTTTACAAGATTTATTTCTGAAAGCAACATCACAAATTAAAAGACCTTAATAAACAAAGTCCATAAAGCGAATGACAATTGAAACTGATTATTTTGGATGAGACACCTTTCTATTTATCTTTCAATGTGCTTCTATTGTCATATGCCATCCTCTAATCCAGAATATATAAATTTATTTTGATCAAATTATCGAAATATTGTTAACACAATTAATGATACAAAATTAATAAAGATGCTACAAAAAACAAAGTAATAATATAAATAATACATCAAAACATTATTATATACAAATGCAATAAATAAAGAATAGGAAATTATTTCATTAACATTTATAGTACAGTTTTGTTGCAATCACAACTAGGCAATTGGTTTTGTAATCATTTTTATTAATTTTTTTTAACAATTTTTCCCCATTTGTTTTGCTTTAGAGAAGACTGCTAGAAAATTTTTCAAAAGAACATCATAATCCTAGTTACACTATTGCAGCTGGAATCTCCATTCACAATATAAAGACCAAGTGCCAACAGATGCCACTCTCATGATGACCATGACTCATAATCATTTCAGAATAATATAAAATTTTTCCAGTTAATATATATATAGTTATTCATTTACTGAGCAGTACTGAATGACTGTGGATCAGCTACTCAAAAAAAATTCCTAAGACAGATTATTATGTGAAAAAATTTCCACAATTTATATAGGTGAATCAACTTTTAGAAGTGTAATGATAGGTGGATGCAGAGTACTAGGAGAAATTATATGAAAACCTAACTAAAGTCTAGTGTGCTGATCTAGACCAGTATTATCCTTTGGCAGAGTATTTCATAAAAAATTTCCAATCACTAACATATAAATATGAGCTACATTGAGACATATTTCCTGTTATTAAAAAAAAAAAACTCTATTTACTTAACTCTAACAAGCATTTTAATAAATACATATATTATTATTATTATCCATTTCTAATTATTTATAAATTATATATTTTTTTCGATATAAATTTTAAATTTTATTAAAGATCAAATATATTTTTTATTACTGTACTATGATTATTTATGTCAACTTTCATCTCTCTTTACTTATGTATACAAATAGAGATGAATAATGAAATGATCACACATACATAAAAATAGCAAAAAATAAAATTGATTTTTAATAAATTTTAATGTCTATATTTAAGGTTGACAGAAATATAAGTCCTAACTTAATAAAAATTAATTAATAATTATTTACGAATTTATAAAAACGCTTTTGTAATCAACGAATATTTGAAGGAAAAATATTTTAAATATAACTTTGTATATTACAATTTAAACACAGAACAGCATATGATAGGAAACATGAGAATGGTTTAGGCCGACTGAAGAGCCCTGATAGAAATTAAATGCATATTAGGGGCCATTTATATATTGTTTTTTTCTAACACCTATAGTATATATATATAAAAAAAGATATACACTTATATTCATGTTAATTTAAAATGAGTTTTCCACATCAATGTCAAGAAGGCAGAAAATTATTATATATCAAAATAATTTTGCCTTATAAAGAAATTTTTATATTAACACTTTATTTTGCAATTTTAATACAATTATCATTTTCAAAATATTAATTTAAATAAAATGTTCATATTAAAAAATGGCAACCACCTCCTCCCTTTATTCAATGTAAATAAATGAACAGAAATTAAAACAATAACAATAGCAAAAAAAAAAAAAAAACATAGTAAAAAATGTTCTTAGAAAAATTATTAATTTATATTTTATTTAAAAAAGATATCAGTTAATAAATTTAAATAAAATTTTTTACTGAACTTTAGAAAAATTCAAACACTTGAAACTATGTTATGAGAATTTGCACATATATAATTACATGCACCTATCTAAATAAACATATGCACCTAGATGTGAAACAAATGAGGTTTTAAACTGTCAGGTTTCAATAACAAAATAAATTATATGCCAGATAACATTAAATACCATCTAAGATTTATCTTTAAGGGTATTGCCTAAATAGTATTCAACCTAATAAGAATAAAAATGTTATAAATTATGCATTTTAAGAAAAACAACAACACCTTTGTTTATGGAATTGTGTGTGTGTGTGGCTTTGAATTATTTCAAATCTAAATTAACTTCTTATTAAAGCATTCATTAATAAGCATGCATTGTTTTAATGCAATTCGTTTTTGTAATGAAAATTCTACCGATTCAAGCCTTTTTAAATAGATTATACAAAGTTGGATGCATAAAAAGCAGACTCACTATAGTTGTCACAACTATATTATTACAAATACTTAAAGTATGCATAGTCTTACAGTCTATTTATTAATGTATATGAAAATGCACTATTGCATCTTCATAAAGAATTTTAAAAAAATTCTAAACAATGACTAGTATAAATCATTAGCATAATTCTTTTTTACAACAACGTTATAAAACTGTATATGGACAATTCAATGAAAAAAAAAAAAAAACTTATTAAGACAAATTTTAAATTAATTCAAAGATAGATAGATATCTAACCACGTTCTTTTCTCATTAATCAATATAGGTTTGAGACAAAATATTTGTGATAAATCAGTATGTATTCAATTCATAAAAAAAAATAAAAAATAGGCAGAATATATATATTTGATGAACAATTTTCATTATAGAAAATTGATCTGCTTTTATAATCCTGCTACTTTTAAGTTTTGAACATATGGCTACATTTTTAAAAGCATATAAGCATTATATGGCTTTGACATCAATTGATATTTCATTGTATATTAAATTTTGATTTGCCAATATATGGAGATAGAAAAGAGAATTTAACATGCAATAGAAATATCAATAGGAAATCAAAAAAAGCTTATTATGATTTATTTATAGATAAAATTTAACAAAACTATAGGGAAAACCATAGCATATTTAAACTCATTCTATTAAAGGATTAAATGATCATAAAATAACAAGCATTCACTTTTTAAAAACAAAAAAAAAATTAAATATGAAAAAAACTTATAATTTTGTTATTGTATAATAGGTTAAAAAAGGCTATCAGCCTTATAAAGGTAATGGCATGTCCAGATATCTTTAGCTTACATATATAATATAATATACATTTGAAAAAGATTCAAGTAAGCATGACTACTCAGTGGATGCCAGGTCTATAATCCCAAATAGATTCCAAGACTAGTCTCCAGATATTCAGTAACTATCAATAAACTAGACTGTCTTAGAACCACAGCAGATTCAAAACAATTATTTATAATTTTCAAACACTTTAAGATTTTGAACTCATAGACACCCTATATTATATAGGACTGATCCTAGTTGAATACAATAAATTTTAATATTCTCTAATAAAAAAAAAAGACCATTTTCAGACTAAACTAAATAAATATAAAAATGAGGCTGTTATGAATAAGTTTTGTCTTTGCCTACGCTCATAACCCCAGTGAAAATGTAGTATGAACCAATGAGGCCCATGAAATTTTTAAGTAGGAATGCTTTATTACAGTATCGCCAGCAAAAACTAAGCAAAAAAAAAAAAACAGAGCATTTCTAATTTTGCAACCCTCACAACCATTTTATTTTTTCGTACCAATCATTGTTATAAGATATAATGTATTTTTTATTTTTAATAAATGCTGTTTGACAAATAATATCTGGAGCAGATTGATCTTTACTTTTTAATTCAATTTTTTTTTCATATAATGACAATTGGGAAAATATAATTTTTTATATATATTCAACACTAACACCCATCGTTTATAAATATTTAAAATAATGTTTCTTTATTTTGTCATAATTTTCTATACTAAATGTTTACGTGTTAATTTATAAAAGTTAATTACAAGGAAAAAAAACCCAAATATTTTATTGCTCATCCTAAATAAAAACGTTTTTCTTTTTGATCTGAAGAAAAATGACATTTCAAATAACCACTGATGCCACAGTAACAAGCAGCTCCAATGGTGCCAGTTTCACCCATTGATAAAAGCAAACAAATTTTGGTGGAACTTGCTCAAATTCACTGAAAATAACATTTCTGGCACTGCCTTAATTAGCAGCATCTTTGAATAGAATCTCAAGCATTGCTTAAAATAATTCTTAATTAACTGTATTTGCATAACAATTATGCAAAATATTGAATGATTGTTATACTATTGATATTTTCAAGCACTACTGCTGCACAGCAATGCTTATGGGCCAACCATCTCTGGTAATAAACTATTTTTATGATATAATTCCAACTTCCAACTTGGTTGGGAAAAATAAACTCTTTTTAAAATTATTTTCAAAATAAAATGTTAAATACTATTTTGTGATATTTAAATAATTTCAATATTCAAAAAAAAAAAATGTATATATTCTTTATCATAAATTTTTCAAGTTCTAATTTATGAAGGCAGAAAAAATCTTGTCAGTATAGATGAATTTACTTTTTTCTATTTCTAAAAATCATTGAAGTAAATTTACAGGTTCATTCAAATACAGTTCTTAAAAAAAAACCCTATCACATATTCCTTACTTAAATATAAAAACATAAAATACCTTTCAGTAAATGCTTTAAAATTTATTAAAAAGATCACTTTCTTGCTGATTCTAAACATAGTTTCATCATCATATATTAAAAATAATATTGTCAACTAGATTCAATCTATTCAGATAATAATATATTCTTCTCAATAGATGTATGAATAAACACAAACTATACTTTAATAAAGTATGTTTACTAAATTAATTCATACAATAGCACAATTAAAATACTTAATAAAACTGTGCACAAATTAAGGCTTTGGAAAGAAAGTAAACTGTTGCAAAAAGTTAACTTATGAAAATCCATAAGCCAAAAAATTGTCACATAAATATGTATAAGGTACTTAAATAGAATCCCTATCAGAAGCTTGCTAGCCATTTTATTTTAAATAATCCATTTTCAGGGCATCCAATACCTGGTGGTCTAAATAATATGACTCACTCTAAGTTCTCATAATCAATATTTATTTTTTATTTATTTATTGAAATGAAAAAGAAATACAAAAGTAGAAAGATCTGTAATTTAAAAAGTTTTTAATATAAATGCAGTTAAAGAAAATTAAAAAAAAAACAAATTATGTAAATTATAACAAACATGGTTATTCATGTCGGCAGACAGACATTGCTAATAGCCTGTAACCTCACCTCAAATGTGTCTTCTTCATGCAGTTGACATCACATAAAGTCTGTTAAATAGAAATCAATGGGTAGTCTTTCAGTTCCTTGGTTTCCACCAAACCCCACAACCTTTCTACATTTCGTGTATGGACATGTATATATGGACTCACAAAGTTATAGCTGTGATTTACTTTGAAATGTTCAAAGTGAGCACAACATAATTGCTCACTTTTATATCTCTTCCAACAGTCTGAAATGATAGTAGATCCATTGGCAACATTTGCTGTGAGGATATCTATAAGAATATGTGCTGTTTTATTTGGCACAGTTACAATGAAGTAGTCACTGGTCTCTCTGCATAAGTTATTGACTCTGTTGATTTTTTCTCCTGAGAGACTTTCATCCACTTCCACTATTTTGTTAGGCCACCGATTTTACATGATAGCTTAAATAAAAAGCTGGAGAAGCAAACTTTATGCAGATATTTATTCCAATGAATGACAGTTTTGTCTGAAATATTCAATTATTTTCCTCCCATTCAATGGAAGTTACTTCACTGCACCAGCTATAAACAAATCTCAATGCATTCACAAACAATATTTTGGAACCATCAAACAATATTCCTTTCAGAATAGATAGGTGCTTAGAAAATGTTTCACATGACACCACCATTGCATCTCCATTCACACAGTGTTATATCATGCCCATTATCACACACTTATCAAGCAGATACTAATCCGCAATTTTGAAAATATTCCACTGCATTTTGTTCTGTCAATGGAAGATTCCAAATTTTGACTATATTTCCAAAAATGACATGGCAAAATAGGAATTTTTAAAAAATCACTGTAATTTTACACACATGTTAATGAATGTTAAAAAAAGTGATGATAATTTTAGCTACATGTTAACTGGTCACCACGTGTTAAGTGTAATGTTTGGATATTATCTTGTGAATTGAATTTATTTTAAAATATATTAGAATTTATTAAAATAAACATTCAATTTACAATACAATTGTTAATATTTTGTTCAAGTTAACAAGCTACTCATGTTCTAGAAAATAATTTTAAGGAAAAAAAAATGTAATCAAATACTTTGACTTTGAAAATGGATTATTTAAAATAAAATGGCTGGCAAGCTGTCAGCAGGGATTCTATGCAATTACCTGTATAAGTAACTAAAATAATAATAAAAAGTGAAAAAATAACTAACAAAATAATTCAATCCAGATTGAAAAATTTAACCACTGCCTAAAATACTTTTCTCAAATTTTATATTTTATTTCACAAAAAAAAATTAGTATAAACTAATTTAGCAATTATATTAGATATTTAGGGATGTAACTTTTATATAAAATATAACTTTATTGCATATGTATATTTTAATATAAATTTGAGGAAGGTTTTATTATTCAAGATCTTATGAGAGAAATATTTTTAAAAAAGGCAAATAATTTCTTATTTTTATTATATCAATATATAAAATAAAATGTAAACTAAATAGAAGCATTAAACAATAAATAACTTACATTACAATCCGTTGTATTGACATTCCGTAAATTAACCCTGAATATTTTATTCCTAAAAAGAAAAAAAATGTACGTTTTATATTTTTTTAATAAATAGATTTATTTATCTAACATTATCAATCCTAAAATATAAAAATTATCCCCATACTTACTTACATAACTAGCTATCAACAAACACATCTATTCTTTTATAAATATTTCATTTACTGTCAAAAATAAAAATTTCATTTAAATTATTATTTTTACAAAATTTGTCAAAGTAAAACAAACATTCTCAGAATTGTCAGATTGTTAACATAAAATGAAATCTGAAGACAACATTATAAGAAATCAAATGGCAAATAACAAAATGATCTTTTTTTCATCATAATACCCATTACATAAAGATTTTATCAAGTCATAACATAATTTTTAACAGATCATTTGACATGTGCTCATTTCAAAAAAGCAGTAAATAATTCACTAACATGTCAAATCATATAATGAATAAAACTAGGTTTAACACAGACAAAACATATTTACCTACATCATTAAAATCAAATTGGACTAAATTTTTGAGATAAAATTTGTCTTTTTTTTTTAAGAAATAAAAATAAAAGCATTATGTTGTAATAACTACAATGATTTATTTTTTAATTTGTAATATGCTGCATATACATTGAATCTTAGGTCTACTTCTTACATTTCTTAAAAAAAAAAAAATATTCCAAAACATATTCAAAAAATAATTTGAAAAATTCATACTTGAAATCAATTTAAAGCAATTTTCTTTTAAAAAAATATTAATTGGTATTGTTTTTATCTCAACAAAATAAATCAAAATTGCAGAGAATAATTTAAATTTTATCAATAACTATTAACAATAGAATGTACTGTCCATTGTTCATGCAGGTGATATTTTTTTTGTAATCTTTCAACTCTTAATTTCAATATCAGAATTCAATAAAATGGACAATTTGATAGAAATATATTGTAAGAATGCAGAAAACAACACGGACCTTTGTGGTTTATTTGCAACCATCCTTTGTCTAAAAATATTTTTATATTTATGAATTTTTATTATACATTATTATTTATTACTCATATGGGTATTTATTAACATTTTATTATTTACTTTACATGATTGGCTTTCTTATTTAACACCACTGGCGTCAGATTGCACATTCAAGTAGAGGGATAGAATATCATTGATAGATTAACCATCAACAATACCTATGGCAGATTGAGGCTGCACAATGAACAAGCCTGACCATAGCATCCTTCTATACTGCTGGGACAATGTATGCCATCCAAAGCACTTTCTGGCCATATATGTTATATACAGTTAGCATGCCTGGACAACAGGCACACAAGTGCAGCACTTGAAATATACCCAGGTTAATTCACAATCTTAATCAGGGGACACAGCATAGTATTAATTAACATATGGAACTATTTCTAATTTTTAAATTACTGGTGATGCAGTTAAAAGAAAGAGATAGACCAATCAATATTTAAGCAAATATTTATAACAGTGCAATTTAACACAGAAAATAAATAAGTATACATTAATTGTTAATAATTCAATATTACTAATGTCTTTCATTATAGTTCATTCATTTAAATAAAATGTATGTCTAAACAGTTTACAATTGAAAAAGTATATTTCCTAGGTTTTTCTTTACATCGAGATGTCATCATCTTTCTGCAGTTGACACTTTTCTTTGATTTTCTGGATGACTGGCCATTCAGTCTCCAGTGATGGCTTTATGTGTTTCTTTCCATACTTCTGACAGACAATGGGAGAATGTGTCAGCATCTATATTATGGATGAAGCATTGATTCTAGGCAAGAGCAATTGATGGAGCTGAGGACCTGGCACATGAAGCCTAGACAAACACTCCAAAGGTTATCTAGCATGCTTGTTGCTACTTCTGCAATTTCTATATATATATATTCTCCACAGCAGTAAAGACCAGTTCACAGAGAGTCACATTAATTATGCCCTCAGTGCTGATGAATGACTCGATGAACTCAGCAACTGACTAACTGAACAGACTTTGAGAAAATTTCTGAAAACAATCTAGAAAAACTGGATAACAATGGACAATCTGCCACTTTTATATTTAACTTTCCCATTATTTATTTTTTATCATAATTTTAATTTGGTTTTAATTAATTTTACATTTTTATCTAATCTTTTTTTCCTTAGATTCATCTAATATCTTATTGGCCAGGAATCTTTCAAAATTTTAAGTGCATTCTTGCAGATGAGATAGTTTACAAGATTTTCTAATTAATTCTATTGACAATTTTATTTTAAACACCTTTACATTTATTTATTTTTAAACATTTATTAATTTTTCATTTATAAAAAGAAGAGAGTGGATTTTAAATCTTTATCTCAAGATTCTCTTTCTCTACTCTTATTCTTAATAAAACATTTTATTCTCAAAAAGATGATACAATTTTTCTTTTTATGAATTCCATTTTTAAAAATATGCTTTCAAACTATTTTGGTTTCTTTTTTACTTCAAAATTTATTTATTTTAATTATTAACATATGTAACAGGAATATATCTGTGTGTTTACAACATTAATGTTGTGAGCTTTACAATATATTTCCAAACAAAAAAAGGTCTAAGAATCATATTTAAACTTTGCACTTATTGAAAAAATGAATTCATATTGAGAATTTAAAAATGCTTTCATCAATGAATGGTCAGCAAGAACATAATGATTTTAGAAAATAAACAAAATATTTATTAATTGAAATTTGTTTAAAAAACATGAATAAGTAAATGTTGATCTCTGGTAAATCTATTAAATTCTGCTTTATAATTTGTAAAATATCTCAAAAGATCCTAACATAGTGTTGGTAATCCTGTGTTAGAAATCAGTTTCACAAGATGCAGTGATTGGAATGCCATTGTTTTCTTTGATAATATTATGCTAGAAGTTATCACCTTCTATTTATTTATAAAATAAAAATGTAATCATGTATACTTTTGAGTTTTAATAATTATTACTCAATTATGATGTAAAAATAATCATAAATATTAATAAACTTCATTAAAAAAAATCAAGTTTTTAATCATTCCAAAAATTTTCTTAAAATAATCATACAAGGTTAAATCCATCAACATGAACACAAGAATAACATATTTTGACCTTGCTACTACCTATTTGATTATATTGTTTGATCTCTTTAGATGTTTTTATTTTAATTAAAAAATCAATATCACAGTATATGATTTTTCCATTTTAAAAAAAAACAAATTAGCTAAATATCTTAATACATAGCTGTAAAAATATGATTTAAAGAAACACATGTACAGCATTTTCTCTAGATTTTTCTAACTAAAGTCCTTCATTGCAGTCAAGAATCAGTGGCCTAGCAGTTAGCATAGTGGCCTTCCAAGCAGCTGGCCTGGGTTCACTTCTCGGTCAATGCTTTGACCTTAAAAAAAGTCCATTACACATTAAAGACTAGTTATCTCTATGATAATAATCGGTGCTTTATGGAATACTGAGATGGTATTGCTGTGGATTGTGGCTATCTTCAGCATTGTTCTGTTGGTTTATGTTCGTTTGATGGTAAAAATTGGACATAACATAAATATTGATTTATTCATTCAAAAAAAAATCTAAAGATGTCAGTATTCTGCAGTTAAATAATCCAGCAAAAGTCTAGAAGAGATTTTTTTGAGCTTGAGTATATAAACAAATTTGTAAACTCCCCTGTGATTGCTGCTAGCAAAATGGTTGGATGATTTTGTAATTTTTTTAATAATTATTTTTTACAAAGTTTTTTGTATAAATATTAATAATAATACTTCAAATGCAGATGAAAGTAAAGCAGAAGTTACTATAAAACCTCCAGTGAAATATATATATAAACTAATACAAATCTGTCAATAAACAAAAATATATAGAATACGCCCACCTATACTTTAGCTTAGATCTTATTTCAGCTTTTAATTTATTGACGTGTTTCAATACAGAGTATGAATTCTATACATTAATGTGTTTTCATAATGAGCTATAGTTGTACTAAAATCACATTAAAATAAAGAATTCATGCTCTTTGTTGAAACACATCAAAAAATTGAATAATTAAATAAGATCCAAGCTAAAGTACATACTTTGTACTTTTTCATTTGACAGATTTGTATTAGTTTATACATAATTGACTGGAGACTTAAAGTAACTTCTACTTTAATCTGAATTATTGGTAAAGTAATTATTGAAAAAGAAATATATTTGTGTCTTCGTTTATATTTTTTTGGAATATTGCTCATTTAAAAAAAATATAAGTTAAAAAATTTGAAGTAATAATAAAAAAGAAACTACTATTATTAACTTTTGTCAAATACTTTAGTATTGAATTTATGTAATAATTTAATAAATATAAATGCAATTTTACATTTTAAGACAGAACTTCACAGCTTTGTGCTAATTTTATAATTATTTGTTCACATTTAAAAAGAAAATTCATTCACCAAAGGTTTCAGTAAGTTACTTTTTTTTTCAAAAGCATTCTAACAACTAATTTTTTATATTTAGAAAATTCAAATATTATTATTGGGGTGGGTTTTTTTTTTTTTTTGTAAACACAATTTCTCTAAATCAAGTACAATTTATTAATTCCTAATATTGAATAAAGGTTTTAATACTAAAATAAGATGAATTATTAACTGAAATTGTCACTGGAGGATGATGAAAAAAAACATCTAAATATGGGAGAGTTAAGAACTGACTTTTATCTTATACAGCTTTCCATTAAAATCATCTATCAAAAAATATGCATGAAAAGCAAGACAGAAAATGCCATTCAGTTTTGGAAAGAATTTATTTAAATATTTGTAAAGAAAAATCTATGAAGGAGAGGGGAAACAAGCACACACAAAAAAAATTAAAACATTTCTAGCAATTTCATTCCAAGTAAATTTTGTTTAAATCATAAGTTTAAAATTTTTTACACTGATGCAAAACAAATTCTATCCTATTGTTTGCTTTCTTTCCCATGTGCATGTGCATGAGTGCATATGCACTGGCAGCTATTTGTGTATGCTTATTAAATATGAGTGTACAGATGTAATCTATTTAGTGAAATTTATCTTTTTATGATTTAGACTTAATCCTCAACACTAGATTAACATAATATGAAAAAATATTTAAATAATAAGACTACATTTCATAGAAAAATATTTCTTACTCGTGTTCTTTCCTTTTTTTTTTTTACATCAACTTAGATCATTTCATCCTTACAATATATATATATAATGTGTTAAATAAAAGTAAAAAATTAGAGTAATTAATAATTTATTTATAATAATAAATTTTTAAAATGTAAATGCTATAGCAAACTTCAAACAGCTGTTAATGTTATTTAAATTTAATTAATATAGTTCACCAAATCATTATTAGTCATCGGTAAAACTTAAGCAGAATAATGATACTTGGGAATTTAAAAAATGAAAACTAATAAAAGGGTAAGGTGAAACACAATAGAGTAAATATAAAACATAATCAAAAATACTGCATAAAGCTCAACAAACAAAGTCATGAGAAGAGCAAAAACCAACAATTCTATAGCAGAAGATTAGAATCTAAGCCAGTGACTTCCATCATTAAATTAAAGGTTTAATAGATTTAGATGCTCTGCAGTCATGATATCCCAAATTTCCAAGAACCAGTTCTCTAAAAGTAGGTTGTATTTAAGAACCTATTCTGTTTATTTTTTTTTTCTAAGCATGGAAGCAAATCACTTCTCGGTTTCATACCTAAAATTTTTTGGCAACTTCTCAGACATTTTTCGTGACCCCCCCCACACACACACACAAAAGTGCTGCAGTGCACATGCACACTATGATGTACTTTGCAATCTCACTTATGGAATTAAAAAAGAATTAAACCCTTTTTATAATTGGAAAAACCATTAATTTGGCAAGATATTTCCATATTGACATTCTAGTCACATCATATGACTCTTCAGGTTGATGATGCTTTTTGACTATAGCATCATCAGCTGTATTGTGATTTCTTAGCCAAACTTGAACTGAGTCACTGCAATCCCAGTGATCTAATGGAAGATCTATCCAATTTATTACTAGAAGAATTTGCCACATTTTTCACTTCAAGGTGATTTCTTTTATCTGAATAAATTGTGTTCACCACAAAAACCTTCATTCAACCTTGGTTTTAATTATATTTTTAGCTCTTTGGATAGTTTTATGTACAACATGTTTCTGGTGATTTCTCAAAACATTTTCAACATAAGCACAGAAATCATTAACTGAAATCTCATGGTGAAATGCTTTGTAAAAATCTGATAATTTCTCTTCAAATTCTTTCCAGAGAACTACAGCTTCTTCCAGATTCCAAGTATCTGGGTTCACAATTTTAACTATTTGATGGATTTTATGATTTCTATCTTGAATATTATTACTTATGCTATTACAATCCATTAATCTTAATTCCATATTTGTTATCACTACATTCAGTATATTTTGATGGGGAAGACTCACTCATTTGTTGTCTTCAACAAAATTAATATGCAGGAATTACTTAGAAGAGATAGTTTCATTTATTATTTTTTCATAACTACCACTTTTCTCTCTGAGATATTCAAATGCTTTAATTGTTTTCTTAATCAATTGTTCAGTATGCAATATATTTACACTTCTTCCTTGAATAGCATCCGCCAACAAAGCAATTTCTTCTAGAATATCAATTCTTAAAGCTAGATTTCATAAAATACTTGTTGGCAAGATGTTTAGCCATTCCAGAAAATTTTTTATTAGTAGAAAAAAAATCATATAGTGCTGGACAGGCTCACCATGTTGCAACTGCTGTTCTATGATGGCATGCTGCCCATCTTGGGTCAAAAACTCTACAATTATTTAAAATTTCCAATTCCCAAATTGGTTGAAATTTTATTCGTCATTTGGTTTTTATTAGACGGATGAAAGATTTTACATATTTCATTAATAAATGCTGTAAAGTGATTCATTTGCTTTATGTCTTTGATAAAATCCTCCAGCACAAGCTGAAGGTAATGACTCAAACAATGCCAAATAGTAATGTCAGGATAATGGTTTTTTATTTTAACATTCACTTCTGACCACCTTCCCAGGATCACAATTATTCCATCTGAACAAAATGCAATCAAATTATTTTTCAAATATGGATTATCAAATCCTACTGATTGCAGATTTTGTAGTAGAGCAGTGTAAATGGTTTCAGCATTTTTGTTTTGTAATTCCACTAAATCTACAAAAATTGTTGGTGAAAAATCTGCATCTTTAACCTTAATAAAAATGATAAGGATTAGTTTACATGATATTGTTGATGCCTCATTAATTATAAACATATCTTTAAATTCTGATCTATTATTTTTCTAAACACTTTCTTTTTAATGTATTTTTCAATGTGCTAGACAATTTTGACAACCAGGAATTGAGAATGAAGTCCCACTTCCATATCTAATCCATTCTTTTTTTATAATTCTATCAAATGTTCAATATCAGAAAACAGTCAGTTTCATTTTGCTAAAGTGCAAACTGTACTGCAAATTTTACAGATGGAGCTCATAAACTTTTCATGAACTTTGTCTATGGATTTGAAAATTGCATTTTTTGCACTTTCTTTCAATTGCATCACACATCTGGTGTGCTTTTGATGAAAAATGTTCCTTTATTTTTTTTTTGAAGAGAGGCTTGTTGAATCATTTTATTTTTTCCACTTGGAACAATATTACTTTTCCATTCTTTTGACACATGAGCTGCCTTCACTTTTATTGACTTGACTTTGATATAGTTATCACACTCAAGTTTTTTTCCAATAATAACTAAACCACAATATTTTTCTTTGAATTCATTGGTTTATTTCTTATTCCAGCAGCCAGTAAGTATCTACATTTATTTTATATGCATCTTTTGTACTTTTGGAACTGGACAGCTTATTTGTGTTGTTAACATTATTTTCTGTTGCATCAGAAGAAACAGAAAACAAAACTTGATTCAAAATATCATCCTTTACTATCGTTTTCAATTTTGTATCAATTTTTGGATATTTTATGAAGGAATCTGATATTGTTTGGCATTTTTGTTTCATTTCTTGTGAAGGGTTTATTTTTATTATATTCTCGTATTACATTTACCTTAGAAAAAAACATCTAATTAATTGATTTTTAATACAAATGAGTTGTAACAAATTATAAAACTGAAATAAAATATTAAAATTTAAAAAAAAAAAAAGAAAAAAATTATTTGAAAATGAATCATGCCACTTGATGAGCAAAGGTATTGTTATATTTATCATCTTGCCAAGTTATTCTAGAAAAAATATGTTGAACTCATTGTTTTAAAAAAAAGACACAATGTTACATCAGATATAGCAAACTAAATGAAAATAATGTACTATAAACTTACTACATCTGATCATCCATTAAATTTACTAATCAAATAAAAACCAATCTTGCATGATAAATATGTAAGTGAAGAAATAAAGTATTTAAATAAAAAATAAAAGTTAAATAAATATTTAAAACAACGTCGGCATAACGAATTCATTTGAACAATGGTTTTATGTTATTGTTGTTTTCGCAATGATAGGTCCTTTTGAAAAAAGTTATTTTATCTTTAAAGTAAAATAATTTCAGCAATAGTAAATTTCATTAAAAAAATTATGGCAATACATAAATACATTTGTGCCGAATTTATTTTTAATTTTAATAACGTCTCTGTTAAATGTGAGTAAACTAACAGTTAATTAATTTCTTACTTACTTTGTGTAAAAATTAAATATGGGTTTCTTTATCACTAATAAAATAATTTGTATTTGTATACTTTTAAAGAAACTAATTTGAAATGCGATAAATAATGGATTTAATTACTTAAAACAAAACTGTTGTCAATTATTTTTTGCAGAATAATTCTTAATCACTCAAATTTCATCGCGCATATCCCACGTTTCAAGTGCAATATCGTATAGTCGAATTATTCTGGGAAAAGCATTTTGAACCCAATCTGTTCAAAAAGAATCATTGTTACATTAGATATAACAAAAAAAAAAAAATACAAATAATGTTGTAGATTATTGTTGGAAATAATTAAGTAAATTGTTAATTCGAACTCTTTTTTATGATAATAATAAAATTTATTTTCGGATAATTTAACTACCGGTTCGCTAATTTTTTATTTTAAGAACCGGTTCGCGCGAACCGGTTGGATATCATCACTGCCTACAGATCATGTTGGCCTCATTATTATTATTTTATTAAGCCCACAGCAATGTTATAAGTGCTAACTTTTATTAGTACAAAAAACAATTCGACATTATTAAGTTCTAACTCAGAATAATACACATTCCTGATCATATCACTTACATGATTATTATCAAGAATGGTGGATGACTATAAGTTTTTTTCTTCTTTGATCCTGAAA
Organism: Epiperipatus broadwayi; assembly: GCA_028023455.1. Classification (NCBI taxonomy): domain Eukaryota; kingdom Metazoa; phylum Onychophora; class Udeonychophora; order Euonychophora; family Peripatidae; genus Epiperipatus; species Epiperipatus broadwayi. The sequence continues at coordinate 87,843 of JAQFVV010000753.1, read as the reverse complement.
CTTTAGGTAATGTGACAACAACAAAGATAGCTTGTGTTTATCCATGAAATTAAGCAGTATTCATGGAGCATTTCTGAGTAATAGAAGAGAATTCAAAGATGCAATAACTGTAACTGCATTTGCATTTAATTGCTGTAAAAATAACTTTTGATTTTTGTATATTCTTCATTTCAATTTTGATTATTTTTTTCCAAAATTCTAAAAATAAATTAGTTATAATGAAATATTAAAAAGAAAATATTAATGCCACTTTGTGATACATCATTGCAATTTTCATATATAAATGGCAAACTTCCTGCACTCAACATTTAACAACATCCTTTTTAGATAATAAATATTTTAATGATTATTACTAATTAATTATTAAATAGGCTAAATATTATATCATTTTAAACACAGATATTAACTTTAAACATATCAAAACAATCATATCTATCATTATTCCAATTTTTTCCCTCCCATTCATAATATATTAGATATTAAATATTTAAATTTCATTACACACATTTGTGATTAAGTTGATGGTATTAATAAATTTACAGAAAAAAATACTTACAAAAAAAAAACTGGATAAAGAGATTTTGGTTTTTGATAATTAATTTCCCACAAAATTTCTTATTACTTTACAAGTTTTCAAAGATTTACCTAATCTATGGAAAGTTAGATATTTATATGGATTATTATTTAAATCATCTTAAATTTGCCTGATTACTTGTAATCAACTATTTGTGAATTAATTCATCCAAATGAAAATAGACTTGAAAATAAATCTAATAAAACTAAAGTAATGCTTAATATATATATATGTATTGTTGAAAAACACAAAAAAAGCAAAAAGGGTACTTGTGAGGTTTCTAGTATACCAAGATGGGGCAGCCTATATTTTTGATTTAAAAAACCAGTTATGAGGGTCTACAATCTACCAAAGATGTGTTACTTGTTAAATTAAAACAAAATTAATAAACTGATTGTTAAATTTAAAAACGGGAATAAATCCTGAAAACTTTCATTAAAAAGCTTTATTTCAATTTTTTTTTTTTTTAACTTATATTATAACATGGGAAACAACAAGACGTTCTTGGCATTGCCATATTTTGGTTCAATTTAGTGCATTTCTTTTTTGACAGCAGTTTTTTTTTTTTTTTTGGAAAATTGTCATAATGATAACAATGTTGGACCTTCTTGTCACAGAATGTGATGCAGTGGAGTATTTCCAAAGATATGGGATCCTGCCTTCCCGAAAAGTGTGTTAATGGTCACAATATGACAGCATGAATAAAGTGCTGAATAAAGTGTAAATATTGTATTTATATATTTTCTTCATTTTTCTGTTAATAAGTTAATCCCCCCCACCCCAAAAGAGAAAATGAACTGGAAATATTGTAATTAATTTTTCTACAATGATTTATTTTTAAAAATAATAGTAATAAAAAATAAAATGTAAATATTAAATATGAAGTTTCCTAGCAGGCATTTTTTTTTATAAACATTTTTTGGGAGACCCTAAAACAGCAGATTTATCAAAAATATGGGTTGCCATCATCGTTTACAGGAAAACTCACAAGTATCACAAAAAGCAAGCAAAAAATAAAATGTAGCTTAGATTCATTCATAAATGAATAGGGGAATTACTTTGGCATTATTCATGCTATGATATATTACTCCAGTGACATTTACATCTGGTAATATTTATTCTTAAGTTTCCATTTATGATGTCATAGCAACCAAGAATTCTGCCATTACTAATCCATATCAAATAAACTGACTCTTTGCTTTTCATTTTACAAGATATTAAATGACTCAGTCCACCACAGTGACCCCCCTCCATCACCACAACATCTCTCACATCATTTGTAAATAATATCATTTTATATTTAAAAATACATTTACAACTAAATCTTTATATATTAGTGGGTTTTTTTTTTTTGCTAAAACTTTAAAAATGTTAGATAGAAACCACCTATACTGGAAACAATTAAAACTGGTTTATGAGCATCCATTCGGGATTGACTATTAATTGCCCCCATTCTCAAGCCTATAACTTAGGCCCTGAATATGAGGACATTGATGTCCATTTATGAAGGGTCTGATTTACCTATGTAATGCCATAATTTTTGCACGGACAAAACTTTGATGTCATCTTTGTACATTTCGAGTCATGCAAGCTTAGTCAACTATTTCAAGATACCAAACCCAGGACCCTTCCCATTGCTCCTTTGGATCACTGTTATCCTTTTAGGTTATGTAATGCAAGATATGTCATCATTAAACTTTTTTTTCTCTTTAAATTATTGATATTATCTAAGTGCTGACTGTTTTTTAATGATACATTTAATATATATAATGTCAAACTTCCTGTTCCTCATTTAAAAAAATATTTCAGGTTTCTTTTTTATATTTTTCCTTTTTCCATAATGAATATATCTCTCCATTATCTGGAATACGATGTGTTTTTTTTTTTTTTTTAGATTTGAAGTTTGGTATTACAGGTGCTGGGTCTTAACAATGGTACAAAATGCTACATTACACCAGAAGAGGGTGGGTGGCTTTGATGACACAAAGTATCATAATAAAAATTCACAAAAGGGACCATATTAACAACTTACAAATACCAGTTTTTATTTAGTATCGTAATGTGTTTTTTTCTCTTTTTTTTATACTGAATATATCTCTCCATTTTTTTTGTTAAATTTGAAGTTTGGTATTACATATGGGATGACAAATTACTCAAGTGATATATTATTCTAAGTTTGCAATATCTTTAAAATTATGTCTCCACGGAACCTGTGGATAAATTTTATTAAGTTTGCCCCCACATTCCTTGGAAGCTTTATTTTAAACATATTGCAAACTTAGAATAATATGTCACCTGAGTAATATGCCATATGAGCAGGAGTAATACCAAAATACCAATAGGGCTATTTTAACTCCAAAAGAAAGAAATCAAGTGATCGTGGCTGAGTGGTCAACACAACTGCCTTACAAGCAGGTGTCCCGGGTTCATGGGTTCGCTTTCTGGCCGATGCTTTGACACATGAAAAAAAAACGAGTGAGAGAAAAAGGCAAACAGTTAAAAATGGGTTTTGTAATATCTACATAAATCACTCTAAAAAACACAAGTGCAGTCAAGCGTTGGTGGCCTAGCGGTTAGCAAAGCTGCCTTCCAAGCAGCTGGCCCGGGTTTGCTTCCCGATCAACGCATTTGACATAGGAAAAAAAAAAAAACACAAGTGCAGTCAATAAGGTTTATTTAAGTCAATTAGCATTATTAAAATAGACAAAATGAAAAAAAAAGATAATATAGAGTGCATTTGGTTTTCTTAGTAATACTCACTAAATCTTTCAAAGAAATGTTTTTAATTAATTTATTTTATTAATTCTAACTGAAGATTGTGAAATAGGGCTTTTAATTTAATAATACAAAAGATTACAAATATCAAAAGGCAATATAAAAAGAACTATGATGAAAACATTAAAAGAAAAAAAAAGAAATGGAAAGACAAAAAATATAAAGTAATTAAAAAAAAACATTGTTTAATATTTAATTTAAAATGAAATCATGAGGTCAGAAAGTATTTAAATCATTACAAATAATAAAAACAAAAGCTTATGAAATAATAATAATAAAACCTTTGTAGAAAAATGATAGAAAATCTTTGCCCTGCAGTAATCTATTAATAACTACTGAAGAGATGGAGATGCACATAAAAAAGAAAACAAATACATGAAAGAAAATAAACAAATTTCGAGTAATTACTCCAAAAACAATAATAAAATTACTTAAACAAAGGATTTTTTTTAAAAAAAATTTCAGAATAAACAACAACTTGTAACATAAAAATATTCGTTTTAATAATAATTTGTTGTACTTTTTTTTTCTCATATGTCATAGCATCGTCCGGGAGGCGAACCCACAACCGTCTGCAACCAACTACTTGCTTGCAAGGCAGCTGCGATGACCTCTCGGCTAACAATGCTTGGCGACTTTTTTTTTTTAATAACCTAAGAATGTTAATCCAAACTTTTATGGGAAAAAAAAGTTATTTTTCACAAATATCAAGAATACTGTCTCACTAGGTAAAAAAAAAAAAAGAAACTTAAACAATATTAAAGCTTTTACAAAACTTTCAATCTATACATATGGAGTGGGATTCACTAAGAATCATTTATTATTCTAAGATAATGTACGTGTGACCGGCAGATAACACAATGTGTGAAAAGTCTTGATAATTTTTCCATTTCAAACATCATCTGACCATTTCGAAATTAAAATAAATTACTAAAACGGCTCCGTCCAAAAAAAAAAAAACAACCGTTAATAGATAAATGAACCCTAAAATATTTTAAATATGGAATTAATAAAAACGATACAATTATTTCTAAATCCTTTTAAAACTACAATGTTCTTAAAAGTAATTTAAAAACGAAAAGTTTTGAAAAGCCAAAATACAATTTCTTATATTTGCAAAAAGTGAGTTTATTGATTACATAATTATAAAATAAATTTTAAAACTATCGATTGTTTTAAAAATAAAATAAAAGAGACAACATGTTTTTAATAAGAATGAAAAGTTATTATGTGGCTCATTAATGCTAGAATTTAAAAAATGTCTGGATAAAGGGTTTGGCTTAGAATGTAGTTTTATATGTAGCAAAAAACTGAATAATGGTGGGAAAAAGTAGAAGTAAAGGTTAGAGACTTCAAAATATGGTCTAAATGAAAATGGGGTACTTACATCTGGCATAAACAAATGTGTATATAAAGACCAAATTAAACACTCTTTACAAACTTCAAACGCAGAAATGAATTAATTATTTTAATGAATATTGGATAATATTCTGAACAGGAGAAAGCTATTAGTCAAAATGTTGTTTTCACTACTAATTTTAATATTTAAAGTATGCTGTGATGTCGTGAAAAAATGCTGGGATAACTAATCGATTATCTGGCAGAAGTAAGATGTACATGTGATTTACTGTCCAGATTTAATTCATATCAAGTGAATTTTTTGAATGACTTTTTTTAATTCAATAAAATGATTAAAATTTGAGAACTGTCTACTATCTAAGAGAATGTAATCATCCATTAGTTTCAAAAGATGGTCACAGACTAGAATAACTATCTGCAAGAAGTTTTGGAGTATAGCATGTTATCCCAAGAAAAACACAAATCCTATAAGAGTGATGACTTGCAAGCTGCTGGATACAAACATTTTTGTATAAATCATAGCTACATTTTTGTTTGCATTTTTGCACAACATAAAAAACTCCGGTCCATCACAGTGATTATAAGAACAATCTTTTGCTTTTCTTTTTTATTGGAATAAATGTACATTGTTAAAAGTTTAGTTATTGCAATACCATTTCTTTCAACAACAACAACTACAAAAACAAAAGCATGAATACATATCCATTTATTCCTAGTAAATAGTTATATGTCACCACTTTGTATGAAAGAAGATTAGTTCTTGTCATTTTTGTAAATAACTCGATTTGATTCAAAACATAAATATGTGTTGCTTATTCCCATTAAATAAAAGTATAGGCCACCCTTTTGTACTAAATAGTGTTACTTCTTATCATTTATCAAAATTAATGTATTAAGCTTATAGAAGATCCTGTGCAGATATTATTTTATGAGATTGCAAGGTCAGAGAGTTATCATCAGACTAATATGTATGTTAAATCTCAACACTGGACTAATACCTAAGCACCAAAAATGGAAAAGATGAGTTGAAAAGATAAGGTTAGAAATAAAAAGCACAAATCATAATTATATTTGGTATAAAAATGAGAAGTATATAGAAGATATATATAAAAAAAGGAAGCTAGTTAATACAAAATTGGAATAGGTAAACATTAAAAAAAGCAAAAACAAGATGCTTCGAAGGATGTTTTAAAATTGATATGTATGATGTATGCTAAATTGATGATGATGATGATTTCTTTTGATGTATCATTAAATATTCTAGATGAACAGAAAAATGTTGGTCAAAATTTATATAAAAATTACTTTTACTGACCGATAAATATGAAGAACAAAAAGTATAATCATATTAATCAATACAACTAATTACATTTCTTTTTCCAGTAATAATTATAAAAATCAAAAATTGCTTTGATCATCAAATAATATATATATATGAAATACCCTCATCATGGCTATTAATCTTTAATACACTAACATTTAATATAATCTATTTTTTTCATTCGTTAAAAACATATTTATTTAACATATTTATTTAATGCTAAAAAAGATTTTACTGAAAGTGCTTTTGTTACATATTTTTCTTTTTTTTTTTTTAATTTCATTACTCAATAAACAAATTTTTAATGGAATAATTTTTTTAACTAAAAAATCTACATTGCAGTAAACTAACTAAAATATTAAATATGTGAAAATTATTAAATAAGTAATATTTACTGAGACTATAACCTCGATAATATGCGTATAAAATTCGATAGTAGGGACCTCTACAGGTGTCTTAACCACAAGCTTACGGTCCCTACTATCGCATTTTATACGCATATTATCGAGGTTATAGCCTCAGTAAATATTACTTACGTAATCAATGTGCGTTTAATAAATTTATAATTACAATTTGAAAATTATTAAAGTAAATTAAACATAATTTTATATAAAATGAAAGTTAAACAAGATTTCCATTACAAATTAATTTTATGAAATAAATTTTATTTGGTAAGTGCTTACTTTGCATGAAATTTTTGAGGTCAATAATGTATATAACAGCATATACAAAAATAGTCATCCATTATAATTATTATTTTTGAAATTTATTGACTAAATAAAATAAAGCAACAATAATTAATTGTTGTAAAAGAAATTCACACAGTGACAAAATTGAAATCAAAATCCCAGAGACTTGAGCTCCAGAGTTTCTCCCCTCTCCCTCTCCCATACCATACTTAAGCAGTCTATGTAGATGCACACAGAGTTTCATGATATTTATTTAAAGATAATAGGAACCTAGCATGATAGATCAAATAGCTAATTATTTACTCTCATTGACAAAATAATATATATATATATATATGCAAGTCTGTATATATATATTATTAACCCTAAAGTACATTTTAGTTAGATATTTGGAAAAGAAAAAATATATATGTTTTGTATGTTTTTCTAAAAAAAAAAATGAAAAAATTAAGTTGACTCGTTTTTTTTTTTTGTTGCAATTAACAGATTTTACTAATAGCAAAATATTCAGCTAAAAGCAAGAATTTCTGTAAATCTTTTACAAAACATTTGGAAAAATAAGGTTTCATTGGGATGCAAATTATTTCTTGTCTTTGGGAGCAATTAAGTTTTCTTACTTGATTTTAATCTTGATACGGTTTTGCAGATTGGTGCAAATTAGGAATTAGTCAATCGGTGTATTTTCTTTTCCCCGCTAAAATGAGTCTGGGGAATTACTTAAAATATTTTTTAAAAAATAAGAAGAGTAAAGAAAAACTCTAGACATGATAGCTGGAGGGATAGCTAAATATGATTTTTTGGTTTTGCTGAGTAAGATTTTTTTTTGGATTTGAGAGGCTTATAAATACTGGGTTATATTTCCTTTTTTCTCACTCTAGTGTACCATTGAATGTAAGCAGATGTCACCTATCACCATGGTTTTTGAGTAGAACAAGATTAGCCTTCCTTTCGGAAGATCTCCGGAGGAAGGGAGTGCATCTTTGATGTGGAGAAACCTATCGATTCCATGATGCTACTGCAACGAAGAGGAGAATGTACCAGCTTCAAATGCAGTTCTTTCCTGTGTCCAGTAAACCAAGAACCTGACCAGAAATAAGTTTTAACTTGTAAGAAGACAGTTGTAGCATCCTGCCTCACCAAAGTAATTATCAAACGGCCTCCAAATGCAAGTATGAACTTTTAATCTTTAAAGATAAAATATTTAAAGTGCCTTCTATAAAACTCTATAATGTCTAGATTTAAATTCCTCAGATTCATAACCACTCGGTAAAAAGACTTGATCCCAAAGGAAGACACAATTTAAGACAATATATATATATGAGTGTAGTAACTCTTTTATAACAAATCAGTTTATGTCAGAACTTAATTTCTAATTGTTAATGGAACAACATTCTATAAACTTTATAAATACAATTTTTATTATTTATTTTGAAATATGCCACTTCATTTTTTTCTTTAGTTATAAAAATATATACTTTATTGATTAACTTTATCTATCTTATATTTGTATGCCAACTTCCAAGTACAAGACAAATGATAATTTTACTATTAAATCAGTTAATGCATAAAATGTTTGTTTTGTCTCTAATCTTTAGGTTGAGAATAATAATTATTTTATAAATATCTGAATTAAAACTTGCAATCTATTTGTATATATGTACCTCGTTAACAAAATTAAGAATAAATGAGTGCTAAAACCATTATTTAAGTCAACATCTATTTAGTTTATATTCTGGTGAAATTCTTTATGACAATTAAATGAAATAATATATTTGTGCGTTTATTTATGTGTTAAAAAAAATAATGTTTTTTTTTTTCTTAAAAGTAAAATGGGCAATATTATTTATTATGAAATTATGTGTTCATCTTGCTATATCTATTTAATAATGCATACATTTAGGGGAAAAGTACTGTCTCAGCAGGAATATTTTATTGCCTCCTTAGCGATTTACTATGATAATCCGTAAATTAAACTTTATATTTAAGCTCATGGGCATTTTATAGTCTATAAAATATGGTTATCTTGATTTTCAAATTATTACTTGTTTTATTAAATTTGAAATACAGGCTTAAATATCTATCCCAATATGAGTTAGTGCTTTTTTGGCAAGTATATCATTGTTACTTGGTAGAATGACATCTGCCATTAAGTTGTATAATTAATCTTGCCACTCTGTCTGATACACCATCAATCTCCACATTGTTGTTCTTCCACTTTTTATTTATAATGAATCATACTCGACTTGTATTTCCAATATTTGTGCCTTTATAATAAGAGTACATGTCCACTTTTTAAATCAATTGTCTCTTCACCTTTTCTTCTAACTTCACAAAGTCCAATAATGTCCCATTTAATATAAGACAGTTCTTCTAATTCTTGAAATCTTCCTTCATTTGAAAGTGATCTGCAGTTGTAAAGTACCTAAATAAAAAGTCATCATCAAATGGCAGCCTGGGTCCACAATCAGGGGATTCTTAGCACCTTCTGCCTTGGACCACCCACCGCTGCCTTGGTTGGTGACTTTACAACCTGCTGGGAATAAGGGCCATGATTTACTTTTGCCTATCATAATTGTATATATATACTGGAAAAATATTTATCATTTACACATATATTCATTCTTCCTTATCAGGCAACTGAGAAGCCATTAATTATATATAATTAGTAATATATAATAATTTTTATTCATTTATATCATTATGGTATTGACTCCAAACATGATGAGCCATTAAATAATGTTATCCATTAGTTTGTACTGATATAAATTTTAGCTAGCCAAATTTGTAGAGTATTATAATAAATTAAAATTACATTTCATTTCATACTAGTACAATATCAGAGGCAATCTTTGTGCAATTTTTAATAAGTTATGAACTATTTTCCTTTTGATTGTTTTCAGACTTAAAATATCTTTAAAATCTGTTAATGTTTTACACGATTTGCAAATTCTAATTTACATTCACTGGAATATTTCTGAATTATGCAGCATGCCACAATTAATATTTTAAAAATAGGTGAAGAAATAGAAAAATTATTGGCAAAGTTATATACCACATGTTTAAATGATAAATATGTATCAGATGAGTACAATGCAATAGTAATACTGATATTTAAGAAGGGTGATAAAGAAATTATTAGAACATACAATATTCATTAAGATATTTAGAACTCATCTCTACTGAACTTTGAATTATACCCAATCAAAAGAACATATTCCATTTAAAAACAATTTTAGAACAGTTAGTCAGATCTAAGTATTGAGAGGAGTTATAGAAAAAACTACAATATGTGTTGTCATTAACATTTGATTCTATAAACATTTTTTACAGTGATCAATGTCCTGGATCATCAGATTGTAATCTGGGATACTGTCATACTCTAAAGAATATTTATTAAAATGCAACAGAAATGATTAGATTACATAGTGATACTAAGAATATTAATTTTGAGCAAGGTAAAAGACAGAGTAATTACAGATCTCCAAAACATATTTAGAGTAGTTTTACAAGAAGCATTTTGTTGATAAAACAATGGAAAGCTAATCAAGATATTTAAGTAATCTACATTTAGGAGATATGGATGTTTTTGCAAATAATGCTTCAGAGCTTCAGGAAATGTTGGAAGCATGATCAGATTAAGAAAGTATGACTAAAAATAAAAAAAAGATTAAAATAATGTTCAAAAAAATTTCTCAGAAGGGAAAAATAAGTGACAATCGAGAATTATAAAAAGTTAACAATTGCAAATATCTTGGTTACTTATTAATACAGAATAAAATTAATCATAGAATTGGGTGAAATGTTTTTTAAAAGGAAATATATCTATGACTTTGGAAAGGAAGATTTTAAAAAATATGTTTTAGCAGTTCTTAATTATAGGACTTAGACTTGGATATTTAACACATTATGTGCAAAGAATTCATATCATTCATAAAGATTTATGTCAAAAGATTAACAAGATGCAATTAAAAATAAAATACATGAATGAGAGAACAAATAGATATTATTAACATCATTGAGAGATTTGAAAAACTTAAATGGTGCTGGAATGGACATGTTGCTGGAAGATAATAGATGGGCAGTTGAATGCTTAAACTGAATTTCAAGAGACTATAAAAAACCTAGAAAGAGATGGATGAATGAAATAACAAAATTTGCTGGTGTGATTGGAAAAGAGAGGCTAAAAATCAAAGAGAGTGGATTAAACTTGTAGATCTTCATTCTGCAGTGAATCAATAATGACTGAGAAAGGGATGATAATGCTGATCAGAGTCAGTTATTTGAAGAATAAAACCATTACTCATTTAAAATCTATCAATTATAATTACATTAATTATTAGTGGGAAAAAATACTGTAGTTTCTTCATCACTGATTTTATTTTATTATATGTGGTACTTAAATTCCATTGTATCACCATAACCATAATTTCTCTAAGATTAGATTTATGCTTGACAAAGTAGATTGTGCAGAAATTCACGAAGATATTTTTCTTCATTTACAGAGACAATGAGAAACATTTCTTTTATCTGGAATACAATAAATCTTTCTTTCTAAAATGAGAATATATTTTGAAAAATGCATAATATTCTCAAAGTCAATACTACCATCATACCTAAACACACACACACACACACACACATAACAGCAACAAAGATTTAGTATTGAATAGAATCTAGTTAAGATGGAAATATACAAAATATTTCTGCTTTAATTTCTTCACATTTGGCCTTGTTCTTATACTTTACTTCTAAAAATAATAGATATGGGATGTTGAAAATCACTTTCCATTAAAATATCTTTTTCAGAATCTAACATTTTAAAATCTTTAAGTAAATGATATAGTGTCTCAAAATAGCACATTGGTATCATAAGTTTCACCTTTAATGAGTTTACTTTTCTGATAAGTAACTTTTTTAAAATTTACATTCAATTTTTATGCTGAGACTTCTTAACTAATATTAGATTTATTTTTTCAAGCATATATCATCTGAATTGTAGAAGCACTTGGCAGCATACGCGTGTTATAAACAAAAACTGTTGTCAATTTTTGTAATTCCATTTAAAAAGAATTCTTTGCATTTTCCTCAAAGATCAGTTATAACACTTAATCAGAAATTACTATTTGATTCAGTAAAGATTGTAAATATTTTCCAGAGTATATTTTCCCAAAACATCAAAACAATCTTCATGTAATAATGAGATGGTCAAAGAAAATTGCGGTAAAACAAAACTTTATAAGCCTCATACTATGTATGATACATTAAAAATAATCATTTGGATACATTAGTATATCCTTAAGTTTGCACTCACTTCTTTTTGAAATTTAACAATTCAAATAGTAGCAGTTTCTTTTTGAAATTTAGCAGTTCTAATAGCAGTGTCCGGATTCATAATAATAATAAACATAGAAATACAAATTGAAAAATTAAATTCACTCAGTATCATTATCCATAAAGCTTAAATCATTCATAGTGGGGGAATCCCTTGAATCAAAATTATTTTAAAAAATATCTTTAAAATTAAAACATTGTTTTTAATAATGAAAAGCTTGGTAATCCCTTCCCCCATCCTAAAGATCATCTTGAATATGAAAAAAAAATAGCCATGGGCTCAGTAGTCATGGTACTATGATATCTCTCATATCAAAAGTGAAAGTTGCACCATGTTAAATCAATGATCAATTGCATTTATTTTCATTTTATATTTTTCAGATGAAGAACATGCATATCAGTTTATAATAAGTCCAGTTGAGCCATCTGCCAGATCCCAAAGCTGTGACACAGCAAAGTAATATCTAATCATAAATATAGTAAAAGTTAGCAGTTATATTCAAGCCCTTCACTTACACTGGGATTATGCCACAAGTGTAGCCTTATAACTTATATATATATGTGTGTGTGTGTGTTTACTTAAAAAAATACGCCTAGTCAATGAACTGGTATATACAGATAGATTCATAATATTTCTACTGAGCAGTCACCTTTAATAAATGAAGGGATCATTTTCCTTAAAAACAAAGTGTGGTTTCATTATAAATAATTATTATACATGTCAAGTAACTCCACTTTTGCAACCAAACACAGACATCAGACCAACAAAATGAATCGTCCATGACTCATATTAATCTTTCGAATGATCACAGACAGAGTCTAGCATAACATTCAGTTTTTCATTTTCCTAATTGAATAGCTTCAATAGTCAAACATTATATTTCCTTTTATGCCACAACAAGGTGTACTTCAAGCATTGTTGTTGTTCTGTTATTTAGAAATCGTGTAAAAATTATCAAAACAAATTATTGCATGTAATATTATTAAAATTACCACTATTAAACATTAGAGCATTTTTTAAACAACAAATTATCATGGTTCATGAACATTTCACACTTTCTTTATTCAATTAAGATTTAATCTTTATCTCTTTCCTGGTATTTATTGAGTGGTGATGGAGATCCTATTTTGCACGACCAAGAAAATTTATCATTCTCTCCTTTCATCTTAACAGCAGGATTATAACTATATCATGCTGCAGTAGACCGAACACATTTGGCTGAAGCTTCATAACTTTACTTAATTCTAGTTCCACTCCCAGTTCAGACTAGACCTTTACTTTATTTTTGATTTCAATTTGTCCAATGTCTTTTAAGGTATCTATGATCTATTTTTATTGTGCCTATGTTCTCTATTTTCTAATTCAAAAACATTGATGTAAGCATGGTCATGCATACTGGTATCCAGTAAATTTAGGAGTTTGGCTATTTGCTCAATGATATTTTTATCTGTACTTGCAATTGTTTGTTCAAACTTAAAGAGAAGACTGTTTGAACAATCTTACAATCATATTGCAAGCATCTAGAGTTCTTAACTTGGCTACCTGCCTTCTAAAAAACTAAGAGTAGTTTTAACCTCCACAGAATTTTTCCTGATTAACTGGTATTGAACACACTCATATCTCTTCTGTCCAGAAGTTATTTACTAAGGCTTCTTTATATCTCTGAAATGTATTAACCATTTCAAACAGAGAATTCCACCATGCTAGAGCATCACTCTGTATGTACTACATGCAATAGTTAACTTACATTCTTCAGGCATCAAATTTAGCTTAAAATATCTTCATAAACTGTATAGATGTTCTACAAGTGCTTCACTTGTCTAACCTCTAAACATTCCAATTCTTAAGAACCAGTATACACTGGGCTGATTTCTCCAAAAATACATTTAAGATCTGTTATTTCAGATTCTATTTCTTTATTTTCCTTATAACCACCTTTATGATGGCTTAATTCTAGGTTTTTCAACTTCATGTTCTTCATTGCCTCTTTTATCTTTCCTTCTTCTACTTCTCTTTTGCCAAAGCCGATGTATAATATATGCTTTAATTTCCTGTATCTGTTCTCTATTCACTTGGTGATTCATGCATACTGCTTTTACACAAACAATTTTTAAATCATTTAAGTTTGAAGTATCCTCTTTTACATTTTCTTGCAGCTCCTTATTGATTTCTCATTCTCTGTCACTCGAATACCTATTTTCTCTATCTTTTCACTACATGTTTCTTGCTTCTCTTTCAGTAGATTAAATTCTCAGATTTCTCAGAGAATTTTCCTATCATATATACTCTTACTATCTTCCCTTATTTCTTCATGAATTTTTCTAATCATTTGTTGAGTTTTCTCAAACTTAACATAATTCTTATTTTTGTTGCCATTCAATAAGCTTTTTATGCATTTCATTTATATTTTGTAATATTTTATTAAATCTTTCATTATTTTTGTTGCACTTCCTGTATATATTTTTTTCTATTTCCTGGTAGCTTTCTTTGATTAAATTATACAACATTTTCATATCAACTGTGAATGGTATTTCTTTAACAGGTTTAACTTTTGTTTGTTACAGCTCCAAATCTAATTGCTGTTCTGTCTCTTTTATCACTAGTTTTTATATAATTGACTCTTCTTCCTTTTTTTTCTTTACTAATCTGGTAATCATTTAATTTATGTATATATATAATAATAAAAATAATAAATATAATTGTAATTAATAACTATTATATACAGTCTTTCAATCCATAGAAGGACTTTTGGTTAATTCCTTAACCCTTCTCAACTGCCCTTAAATTCAAAAACATAACAGAAGCAAATGTCATCAACTCAAATTTCATGAATCCTGAATTTTAAGAATTAAGGAGGAAATTTTAATAAATAAAAATAAAATAAATATAATTAATAAATAAGCTGCTAATGTTAAAATTCGGTATTGGTGGGAATTGAAGTGACATGCTTTTGTTATGTTTTTGAATTTAACAGCCGTTGAGGAGAGTTAAGGAATTAACTGAAAGTACTTCTGCAGATTGAAAGATTGCATTTTTAATTAATGGACATTTTATTTGTATTATATATAGTACTATTTATTTGACTTATAAATAGAATAAAAAACAATACAACTATTATTATTATTATTATTATTATTATTATTATTATTATTATTATTATTATATAAATTCAGATACTGTTTAGTGCACCAACTCTGACTATAAAAAAGCAAATCTCTCCAGAAATACAAAACTTGCCTGAACACCCCCCAACTATGCCAATTTTAGCTCTTTTATCTATTTAACCCTCTCAACTCCTATATACCCTTAATCCTATTGATAACTAATTTCTACTTATAATTCATTCAATTGCCAATTTCATTTTCCACTACAAATGATCTGTTTTCTATTTCATAGCACTTATCTTAATAAACTTTATATACATTATTTGAGCATATACATATTGCTATACTATTAATATATCCTATTTACTCAGGATATACTCTTTTATACATATATTATCGAGCCATACATTAGTAAGATGTTTTTGTATTGAATGCTCAGTTAAAGTGGATTCAATCAGGCTCTGTATTGGATGCCATTTTTGTACAAGTAAACTATCTTTTAAATATAACTAATTGGTGAAACTTTCATATAGTTATATGTAAATTAAATAAGAATGGAGATGATTGAACCTAAAAATGGGCTATATTTTCCAATCACGTCCACAAAATCAACACTAGAAATTTGAAATAGGCTTTATCATCAGAAGTAATTTATTCTAATTCAAAATGCATATGTTCAAAGCCCTTTACCAGTGTGCCATCTTTTCATTTGTGAAAAAAAATGAATGGACCAATTTGAATTTCTATATTTTCACAATTCCTGATACTATATGGCATTTGCTCAGTGGTTAACCTTTTTTTTATATAAACATAAACTGAAAACTGCTAGTATGAACATTTGACATGAAACATGATATAAAATGGCACTGGCAACTTGAATTTTATAAAATAATAACTGTATTTACAAAATATACCTAACTCAAGAACACAAAGTAAAAATAATTATTTTAGAATAAATCCATACAATGAATAAGCATGTAAAAAAAAAATAACTACATAAAAGTAACTCAATTTTTTATGGTAAATTGATTACACTGACTTATTAAGGCTTTTCTATTTCCTTTAGTTAATGTTTTAAAAAGAAATTATCTTACCATGGTATATATATATTATAACAGTAAAACTTTTAATTACTAATACAGGTTAAAGCAGAACCAACACTGCTTAAATAAAATATATAACATATTAAATAATCGACATATATATATATATACATTATAAATCTCATCTTAAATTTAAAAAATGATATTGAATAATGTGATGATGATGATTTATAATCACAAGTGCTCTTGATAGTATTTTATTAGTTTTAGGTTCACATAATAATAAACTCCAGGCACCAAACGTCTTCAAAATAAAGTTTACTTACAATACTAGTGAAATAATAAACATCTCATCAAATTATTACTATGACATCCCATCATAGTCTCCAGTGGTTTGCATGTTATCTCAGGGTTGTGGATAAAATATAATGAACATGTGGGCGTTTAATTTAAAATGCTTGAACTGAATTGTTCAAAATCATATGAATTATCAAAACAATAATTTAATAATTTATTAATAAGAAAAAATAAGTCAATTGATGATATATACTAATGATAGTGAATATAGATAAAATCGAACCCATCATAATAATCAACGTCTTTTCATTTTTATGTTTAAGGCCTTTTAAATGTTTTAATGTGAATATCTTACCAGTAAAATGGTTTTCAGATATTGTTCTTTTTTTCTTTTCTTGATTGTAATTATGATCAACTTCATATGTCACATGATGAGTAGATTTCTTCTCCTTGCATATTGGAGATTGGAATCATAGTCACAATAGGTAAAATATCAATAAATCTTCAGCGATTTATCAGCACAGTTCATTTTCTTTCCTTGGATGATATCGCAGGCTGGTTCCATCGGCTTTGACATTATAATCTGAATCAGACTGCATACTCAAGATCTTCTAAATTACCTTTTTGCCTAACTTGCATAGTAAATAATCCACAATCGGAGGCAAACATTATTATAGCTATTATGACTGTGAGTAATGAAAATTACTTGATTGCAATCAATAACCTTAGGTTATAGGCATTGCAATTTTTTTCCCTTTTCGTTAGCAGTAAATTCTCTTCTCTGCATAGCTTATTTCAATATAGCTTTAAAGTATATCTGGAAATCTGGAATCACGATAGCTTTCTAATGGAAATCATCGATAGAAGAAAATCCAACATAAGAATGTATGACTGTTTCCTGTTTATGAATTTTGAACACCCCCTTTTTATACCTCTCTGTTATCTTTCTCCTCTATCTATGTCACTTCCCAGCAATCGAATCATAATATAGACCATTTGGATCCTTTCTTACCCTATTGTCTAAGTCACTTGCCAGCACTTGAACCATAATGTAGACCTCTCAGACCCCCAAGTAAAATATTTCATTGTTCACTTCTAAAACATGTGACAATGGGGGAAGGGAGAAACAAATTTCTATACCATCTTATAACAAACTTATATACCATATTTTGAAATAAGAAAGAAATCTTTTTTTTTCTTTTCACTATGATGTCTGAAAAGAGAAAACTCGACTTTTACTTTTTTACTTCTAAACTCTCAAATATCATTAATTCACAATTTTTAATATTAGCTTTGAATTTACCATTCAATTTACTGTAAGAATCAACAAAATTTCATTTAAAAATCAGTTCAGAACTGGCAAAAACCAAAAGGATCTCAACAGTGCTTTAAAATTTATAAACGTATTTTAAAACTGATTCGCGATCCAAAGTATTTTTTTTTCTTTTGCAATTTTATTCATTATATTTCCACTTGCATATTACATAGTAAATAATCAATAACATTATACATTAATTAATAATTTTTCTTTTAGCTCCTGGGCAATTTCTTATAATTTACAGTAAATATGTGCGTAAGTTGTTCAAATCTTTATTAATTAACTCAAATAAGTTTATGCATAAACTGCCTTTCACAATATATAATAAATATTTAGTAATATTGTATATGCATAAATCAAATATC
Organism: Epiperipatus broadwayi; assembly: GCA_028023455.1. Taxonomy (NCBI): domain Eukaryota; kingdom Metazoa; phylum Onychophora; class Udeonychophora; order Euonychophora; family Peripatidae; genus Epiperipatus; species Epiperipatus broadwayi. Next base: position 69,666 of record JAQFVV010000753.1, on the reverse strand, counting down.
CTTTTACTTTTTAGGAAATTTATTCCAATGGTACATAAGGTTTTTTGTTCATTTTTAAATATATTCTTATTTATTTTTATGCTGTGTTTCAATCTAATATAATGTAGGCTATACTCAGGTTGATATGGCTATAATATATATATTTATAAACTCAGATTAGTGATTGATATGGGATACATGCTGTGATACCTCTTATCCTTCCAATTTATACAATTTAAGTGTTCAGTTTCCAACAATGATAGGGGAACACATTTTTCTAAGGCATAGATTAGTTGTAATTTATCCAAGTGTTGTGGAATTTAAGTGCCAAGCTCACAGTCCTAAGTAGATTATTAACATATTTATGGTGAGTAGCTAGCTAAACATTTAAATGAATCAGCAATACATTTTCTGTGCTTGTATCGACAAATAATAATCCATAAATCAAGAGTTTCTATGTCTGGTAATGGCAATTTATATTTAATAACTCATTTCTTTCCAACACAGGAATGTATATTTCAACTATAGTTATAGTTCACAAAGTGAAAACTTTTTCCTGAATTTAATATTATGTCTCTATGAACAACTTTATTTAAATTCTCCTGTTCAACAATAATTAGAGCTAGACTGATTTTTTAATCCTCCAGTGCAGTGCTAAAGAATGTGGCCCCTCCTTCATTCTAATCTTTTTAAGAATTTTTCTACATTTTTCTTTTTAACATTTTTGCTTCTAATTAAAAGTACGCTAGGGATTACTGATTCTTTTTTCTTATAGATTACGAATCTTTTTTTATCTTTTAATTACTATTACATACCAGATTTGTATATTTCTTTTCTTTTTTTTTAAATCTAAAAATCTAATTTTGTCAAGCGTTGATAGCCGTCATCGCACCCGCCTTGCAAGCAAGTAGTTGGTTGCAGACGGGTGTGGGTTCGCGTCTCGGCCGATACTATGACATATAAAAAAAAAATCTAATTCAGTTAACAATTTTTTTTTTTTAAATAAAACACTTACATATAAATGTTTCAAACTCCTTTGCTTCTATTAGAATGTCATTACCTGGATTAAGTTCCTTTATAGAAATTTATTTTAAGAACTTGAGTTTTATTTGCGTTTTATTTCTTCATTTAATCCAAGTAAGGCATTTTTATATCTCACATGCACCTAAAAAACACTTAAATCATTGTATTTTCCTTTAACCAATTATGATTACTAATTTTAAAACAATTTTGAATAACTCATTACAGGTTACTATATCATCTATGTACTGCTGGCTGACCACCTTTTCAGGCTTCTATTTCCAGCACTACAATATATAAATAATTCCAGTGCTAACGCTAAATTGAAATAAATATCCAAATATTAAATCACCCCACATGATTAAGAAATCCAGAACCGCCTTCTGTGAAGTAAATATATTAGAGTCCGTATTTCAAAATACAGACTCTTTTAATATATTTATTTCACAGAGGATGATGCTGGATTTCTTAATCATGTGGCTATTTTGAAATACAGACTCTTAATATATTTATTTCTCAGAGGGCGGTGCTGGATTTCTTAACTACGTGGGGTGATTTAATATTTATATTAAAATAAAAAAAATAATTCATAGTAATGATTTTAATGCAATTATTTTGTTTTACATATTTTTAATTATTTTATGTTATACAAAAGTTTTTATTCTGCAAAATATAAAATAATTTTTGGTTTTTCTTTCAGATAAACAGTCCATCATCAATTTAACTATCTAATTATTAGTCACTAAATAAGCATCTAATTATTATTAGTTGATAATTGAAAGAAAAAAACATCAAAATACTCTCCACTTAACAATGCTCTAGTTAATAAATTTTGTTTTCTACACTATTCATTGATGAGGTTTTTGGCCTGCATTAGGCTAAGTAAGACATATTTACCTTTCATTTATTTTTAAGAAAATATCATTCATAAAATTATTATTTAATATAAACTAGTTTTCTATTCTTGAGGGAGGAGGCTCTTGGTAATCTTTGTGCATAATTTATTCAATTTATTTGTTTATGTGAAAATGAGTATTATTGTAACAAATAGGGTTTACTAAGAAACTATAATTTCTTTCCACTTTAACTTCTAAAAATAGTGAAAGTAAAAAAAAATAAGAAAATTACAATTTATAGTAAGATATGATATTAGTACTTGGTAATCTTGTTTTCAGAGCAATCAGATATTGTTTATTCAAATATTTCCATGCACAAGTTGATTAAAATGTCTTTCTTATATATACCAAAATACCAACTATACTTAAATCCTCTTCATCGAGATATTAATTTATTGTATTTCACCAACATATATTTAGAAACTAATCAGAATTTTTTCTGTGTAGTAGATATAGGATTAATCTAATAAAATATGATGACAACATACTTTCTTCAGAAGTGACACTTTCTTAAGTTACAAGATTTTATTTAATTCACATCTTTCATTCATGTTTCCAGATCACTATAGGTTCTTAATAATCTCTGTTGTATTGAATAGAATACACATTTCATTAATATTGATATATTTTCTTAATGGTTGAATAAACAGCTAATGCATTCTAGAAGTAACAAAATGTTTTACTATTTTGTTTTTATTATTAAAAGGAGATAAAATATTTTACAATATTTTTGAGATTTATATCAATACAAAAAATGTTTAGTACCAATAAAGAAGTTTTGACTTTATAATTTAAAAAACCATAGGATAATCTTTTACTCCATTAGTGATTGATTGGCTAGGTGAATTCATTACTAAGTGAACCATGTGATATCAATGCATCTTAAATTTTAGAAATAATCTCCTTAAAATTCTGTTTTCTATTATTTGTGAATGTGATACAACACTGTTTGAACATCTTCCATATCATGAATATATTCTATCTATTTTTGAATATGTGTTTCCATCTGGAAAAGAAGTAATCAGATAGCAATACATATTTAAGTATTATTACTAGAAAGAATATTACTAACATGCTCAAATTCATCCACTATACATAAAAATGCAATCACATAATAATAAAGATATATATTGCATTACAGATATGTCATCTTAATAGTATATATGATTAGTATTTTCTCATTGTTAAAAACTAGTATTCAAAGAAAATAATAGAAATCCAAAAATATTCTTAAATTTTATGATGCAGCTTTACAATTAACATGCTAAAATACATTGTGTTAAAAGTTAGTACACACTTTCTCAGATCTGATCAAATGATTGATTGGTTTTATAACACTATAGCTAGTAACTAATATGCATTCAGGTTGAAACCACATGTGGGGATGTTAAATATAATATGCTAAATGCAAATACGTGTTATTTCTATGTGAAGGTAGGTAGGTACCTGGTGAACGTTTTTTTTAAAGATCAGTGTAGGTAGAAACATTAGTGAAAAATTAAAATACTAAATACTTAATATATATATATTTGATCTCATTTTGACTTTTGTTAAGAAGCAAATATAACAATTAAAAATATCTTAATATCTGTGAGCTTTTACATTTAAATAATATATAGCTGATTATGACACTTACAAATTTATGCATTAAAAAAGGAGAGATAATAAAAAAAATTGTACTTCAAAATTAAATGTAAATGGGAGTAGAGAATGTAGAAGGTTTATTGTTATCATTAAAAAAACCAATTCATTATATTTATTGACATATGAAATGATGATGATGATAATAATAATAATAATGACAATAACAATAATTGAAAAGTGACAGTTTTATAAAACCTGTAAAATTTTGATTAAAAATTATGTTTAGGCTGAATGGTTTTGATCGTTTATGTTATTGAACAAAGATTTAGCTAAATAGTTAAAAATATTTTTTGAAAAAATCTATTTTCCTTTTTGTGTAGCACATCATAAAAATAAAATAAAATCACAGCCCAGTTTTGATTATATAATATAAATGAGACTGACAGATACTTAGATAAATGAAAATGTCAGTTAATAGAATAAATGCATGAAATTTTTATTTCTCTAACAATAATACATTGCAAAGATTCAATTATTGCAACTACTTATATGATATATTATGTATTGCAAAATATTCAATGAAAAACGTATAAAGTAATATACAGTTTTAATATCTATTGAACACACAGTTGTAATATTTATATTGTATAATAAAATTATTATTATATTGGTACAGCAAATGTATTAACTACTAAAATAATTTAGTCATTAAAATCTGTTGGCCTTTTTTTCGGACTTTCTTAATTCCAATCACAGCTATGATAGTTAAAATAAATGCATTACCTCTGAACATAAAAAATAGAATTCTATGACCAAGCAATAGCAACTGATAGCAATCTAGCATCTAGTTATATCATACTTTGCTTTCTATTTTATTTTTTATTCATTATTCAAATCAAAGCACCCCTTCTTTTGGTTGTCATTTCACAGGCAGTATAAGAAGTAAATCATAAAATATAACAACAATCCTAAAAAAATCTATTTGTTCATTCAGTTATATTAATATACTTACTACTCTAAAATGTGTGACTTTACTTGATAAAACTCTTCAAGCCCTTTATAAATTTTGCTGTATGGATAGTGCGAAATAACAGAGTCTTTGACAATGGATTGAATAATAGTCCAGAAGAGCTTTTTCTTAAGTTACTTGGTGAGGCCAAAAAATACGATTGGAAAGTATGCCAGCACTGGTTAACCAGTCAGACATGGGACCAACTGGAGATCTGAAGATCAAAATATTGTACTGTCATGGCAAAATCAACTATCTGGACATAATGACTCCTATGCAGAGTCTAAAAGTTGTCACATTAATATAATCCAGTCCTTTCCATTTAATTGTTATTTATTGTTAAAACTCTGAATTTGGTGGTCAACTAATTGACCCAAATAATTCCTAAATAGCTTATTTTTATGTATTTTTTTTTTTACCATTAGTTTTCTTATTTATTGTTTTCATTGTAGAGCCACTGCACATTGTAAGCATGTAACATATAATAAGAAAGATGTTAAATGATATCCATATGTATCTTCTTAAGGTGTGAATAAAGTTGTTATTTGAAACTCTTCAAGCCCTGAACAAAGGAGACATTTATAATTAAGCTGCCAGGATTTGAGACAGATATAGTTACTCTTAATAAAGGTCTTCCAAAGAATATATAACAGAAATGGTAAATGCTACAAGATTTTTTGGAAGGGCAGATCAAACAGTAAATAAAAACTGCATAGTATTGGATTTGTTACTATCCTGATAACATTCACCTTCACATTTAAGCACCACATAGTTTATTCTTAAGTAACTCAGCACTTCATAAGTAATTAACTTAAAATTTAGAAGAAAAAAATGACATTCTTGTAAATACTATATATAATTTTTCATCTGAATACAGTCTCAAGCTTTTCATTCTCTTTATATTTCTCTTCATTTTACCAAGCTCACTTCATAACACTATAATATATACATTGCAAGAAAATCAAGTCATATATCACATGACCTAATTTTATAAGCTTGCTCGTTAAAAGCTATTGGCATGCTCATTATATAATATATGTATATACATTACACAGGATAAATCCAGCATAATAAAGTTTATATTTTATTACATAATGCTTCCAGGTAGTGATAGAAGGAGAAGTTCCAAAAGAGGAAGTTTCTGGTTGTCTCCTAGCCATCCAACATATTCTCTGCACCTGTCCATATAATACTATTTATTTTTATTCTTGGAACTGCTTGAAAATAGTGACACTATTATACTTGACATTAAATATTAGTTTGTTGACTAAAAAAAACATCTATATGTATGTACTGAGAATGGTTGATATATTATGCAAGTTCTATGAATAGAAATATTACTTCTGTATATTCTTTTTGAGATATCCATTATATATAGAAATTCTGCTGGATAAAATTTTAATTACCATAACGCTGAATTAACACTTTATTAATTATCATACTTTAATTTAAATTTTGCTTAATACAATTTTGAACTCATATGTTTGTATTCTGGATAACAATAACTGATTACATTTGATTATTTCAAATTGCTTTTTTTTTTTTTTTCAATTGTTAAAAAATCATTCAAAGATTATAAATGATTATTTTTTTATCATATTAAAAAGAGTAAGAAGTATTATGAATGCATTTATATTACAAATGTAGATATCTTAAGTTTCTGGGCATTTCTGGATTAGTGATTATGCAAACAAAGAATAATTCAACAATATACTTATTTCTTTTATTATACACTCTCTAGGTTTTGAAAGCATCCATATATTACAAAAAAGTTTAACAAATGTTTAATGTAATCCATTAGCTTTAATTTATATTGTTTCATGTATGTAGAAATGATGGAAACATTTAATAAATGGAAATAACTGTATTAAAATCTAGTTAAAATGTCCAGCAAAGATGTAAGCAAGATGATAACCATTTAAAACTAATTACGAAAAGAGATTGATTATGATGAGTTAGAAGAAGTTAACAGCTTCAAATATTTTGGTCAGATTATTAATACAGATGAAAACATAATGGATGAAATTAATCATAGAATTAAACTTGTTTGGAGTGCTTTTGGTAGAAATAACTTGATACTAAAAGGAAATATGCCTATGTGTTTGAAAAGAAAGGTTTTTAATAAATGTGTTTTTCCAGTTCTTACTTATGGATCTGAGACTTGGATACTTAATAGAAAGGCAATATAGAGACTTCAGATCACTCAAAGAAGTATAAAGAGATGCATGTTAGGAGTAACAAGAAGAGATCGAGAACACAATATATGGGTAAGAGAACAAACAGATGTTATTCACCTCATTGAAAAAATTAAAAAGACTGAAGCGGAGTTGGGCTGGACATATTGCTAGAAAAGATGATAATAGATGGACAATTGAAATCTTGAACTGGATTCCAAGAGATTTCAAAAGACCCAGAAAGAGACCACATGTGAGATGGATGGATGAAATAAGAAAGAGTGCATGGGTGATGTGGAGAAGAGAGGTTAAAGATCAGAGAAGATGGTTTGAACTTAGAGACATCTTCATCCTGCAATGGATTGATAATGGCTGATGATGATGATGCAAAGCTGAAATAGTAGTAAATAATACATTGTCTTTTGGTTTAAAATGAACTCTGATAATGTATTATTATATACAATTATTTCAGCCTTGCACAACTAGTTTTAATTAAGTGTTGTATTGGAACACTTTGGTTTGAAATTTTAACTAGATTTTATATTGGAATTTCCATTTATTAAAAATGTTTTTATCATCTATAGAGATCTATTAAAATATCAATCTGACATATACAATTCATTATAGGAGAGTCTTGATTTTAGATGAGGATTAAAAGGAAATGTGATGCAAATTTTCAAACGTATATAATTTAAATATCTCATTATAAACTCAGTGAAAAATTTGAGTATTAATCAAAAATGGGTCCCACTTTTGGTTTAAAAGTAATTCAGACAATGCACTATTATTTACTACAGTTTGCCTTATTACATTTTGGCTGGAAAATTTAATTAGACTTTCTTTAACATAGATATTCTCATTTATTAATTGTATTTAATTTTATATACAATAATTAAATAAATAAACATTTATCAATTATATCTCCATCCCTTTTTCTTTTCACTGAATACATTTATAATAATTATTTCAAATTTTAGCTACTTGATTTAGATATCCATTTAAAACACCTTTCTCTATTATATAAATTCTTTCTTTTCTATGTATTACAGAATAGTGATTATGTTAATTAGGTTTATTAATTTACAAATATTTATCTAAAAATATGTTTTCTTCAATTTTATTTTAAAATGTATATAAATCACTTATTTATTGTATTATATATATATGTACATATTTAAACATGGATGTATTTAAGACTTAATATTTGTCCAATATCATAAAAACTGGAAAAAAAACCTTTTACAATTTTGTCCAGATATAAACGTAATCAAATCAGGAATAGCTAGTTGTATATACAGAATTCTGTCTGTTAGCTAGATCAAGCAATTTAATAGTTTAAATTATATATTGAGAATTAAAATAATAATAAAAAAATTGTAAATATTTAAATTGTTTCAAGACAAATTAAAAATTATTTTAATTATTTTCTTCAGAAAATATTTGCTTTATGTAATATAGAAATAAATAATTTAAATAATGGACACATTGCATTTGGTTTCCTTAACAAAAGAAATATCTTAGTTTAAAGCATTTTTTTTGTTACATTACACTATTTATGATTTTTACAAATTTTATTGACAGTCTGTATTATATTTGATTAATGTTATTTCATTTAACACTATATATATATATATTTTACAGGATGCATTAACTGTACTATGTAGGATTTTTTACATATATAGATATATCTTATTCATCTAAGATTAATTAATTATACAGTATATAAATTATATTTCAGTTTATCTTATTATATTAAAACAATTTATTTCCAATATAGAATACTAACATAGTTTTCTTTTCTTATATTAAATTAACTCAATTAGTTGTCAAGTATAAAATAATATTGCGAAAGATAATATTGTTCATATCAATCAAAATTATAATGCTAAGTAAGAATACCTAGACTATTAATTAATAATTTTATCAGTGATCTTAATTTTATAAATTAGTCAACAGATGAATTAAAACATTCATTAAGAATAACCCAGCAATAAATTTACTATAAAATTTTATAAAATAAAACTTAATAAATTTCTGTTGCAGTGGAGTTATCATATCACTAAGCCTTTCAACTAATATTACATTGAGGTCAATCAAAGCTTTGCAAGAGCAAATAATGAAATAATTCATCTGGTAATATGATGTGCTGCTTCATGCTGCATGCTAATCATGTTCAAAGGTGCTCTAATTAGCCTCAATGCTGGGATTCCTTTGATGCATCACTTGGCATCTTCATCAATTACCACCATTTGCATTAATGCATTAAAATGTATTGAGTAATATTATTAAGGTGGGGGGAAAAGAGTGACATTAGAGCTGTTAAAAAAAAAAAATCTGAAACTTAATTTATCATGACGCTGGTATTTGAAATTTAATAAGCTAAAATCGTTCCCCCTACCCATGCAAACAGTCTTCATAAAATGACTAATAAAAAAAATGAATAAATTATTATAAATATATGCAAATTACATTTTAAAAAAGACAACCTCTTAATTTTTTTTTTATATTTTAATTTCAGACTTCACATTTCCATTCAACATTTTCAAAAAATATTTTTGCTATCTTAAAATTATCACAAATACGATTGTTTTGACATTCCATTCTGAACAACACATAATTGTGATAGTTTCTGCAGGTGTATTAGATATGTATATATAACAAATATTTAAGTATATATATATGTAATTTATGAAGAGTAAAAAAAAATTGATGGATGAATGAATGAAACAGCATCATAGATTTATTGAAATAGAAAACATATTTCCATATCAGAGCATTTTTAATTATTCAGGTTCTAGCAGAATTATCACAAGAATATATCTCTTCTTGTATGATACATTTTCATTATAGTGTAAGATTATAATAAATAAAAATTGAAGACAGTGAGTAAAGTGAGTCTTCAAGGCAAAAGGTCAGATATCGATTGGTATATTAATAGATTCTCTTTTTGAAGAAAACAACAACAACACTGAATCAGATCTTGTATCACATCACTGCACCACACCTTATATTACAACACTGAATCAGCTCATATATTATAACATTGAATCAAATTTTATGTTACAACATTGAAATAGATTTTACATTATTTGCAAATATTATTCTAACAGAGATTTCCACAAATTATTTTTGAACAACGCTCAAATGCTAACATCTCTTGACAAGAATTCTTAGAAAGACTGATGAGATTCAAATTTAGTTTATAATCAAATTAATTTTCTTTCAAAATATTGTTATTAAACATCTGTTATTAAGCTCAATTATTAAATGATGTTATAATATTAATAGAAAATGAATTATTTTATGAGTATGTTATACTACCACTTTTTTTTTTAATTTCATTTTTATATCTCCCTGTCTTGCAATTTTTAATGCAACAGAGCGTTAAAAATTCCCAATTTTCAGATTAAGGAATTTTTATAAAAATTCAATCAGACAATTAAATAGAACTGCTGGGCTAAATGTCACTTCATTTCCTGAGCAACTGATACAAATAAAAACACCGTTTAATGTAATAATGTAATCATTAAACTAAATTGTTAAAATAGTCAATAAAAAAAGTGACATTTGCTTTATTAAACCATGATCATTATCCTAATCATTAGATAATTAAAATATTAATTAAATAAATGTAAAAACTTCTTCATAATTTGTAAGAATAATTATAAACGTTTTTTTTTTAATTGACCAATTAGCTTTGGATTATTGGCTAAATATACAATGGGGATATAACTAATAAATTTAGTATTTCTTTATTATGAATATTCATAATGCAACACCAATGTAGTTTAAAAAAATCAACTTATAAGAGTTTAGTTCTAGAAAATATGAAGATATCAATAAAATAGCATAATATATATATATATAAAAGAGATTAAAACTTACATCAAGTTTTATTTGCATAAATTTGTGTAATTTTAATGATTTTTAATGAATAGTTAAATAATTTTTACAACTTATCAATATGTAATGCTACTAATATAACTCTATTCATAGAACTTGCATGTCCAAAAACATTATTAAAATAATTCACAAGCCAGATCTCCAAAGAATCATTTTTAATTAAATTTTCAAATAATGATCACCTTTTCTTATATCAATATCAATCGATTTGTCAGATAACAAAATAGATTGGCATTAATATAACAAAAAGTGGGTGTTATTTACAGATTCAATTAAAAATTATTATTTAACATCATGACAAAATAGAATGATCCTGATATAACAAAACATGAGTATTATGTACAAATTCAATTAAAAATGATTCTATGGAAATCTGATTAGTAATATTTTTGGATCTGATTGCTCCAAAAATAGGTTTAAATCTGTAGAATTGTAATAAATTAATGCTCACAATTATTTTGAATAGTGTTTTCATTCAGTTCTCTCTTCCATAATTGTATTTCAATATATTATTTTATTAAAATACTGATATATTTTCAAACAGATAATTGCCCAACTCTTTTCCAAAATATATATATATATATATATATATAATCAAAACTACCCCAAATAATGTTTATATATATATATATATATTATTTCCTCAATCATAAGAATGTATATGGTGAGATTTAAAATTATCTTTTTTTTTATTTTCTCCTCATTCTCAAATTCTCTTGGTTGAGAAGTCTTAAAAAATATTTTATCCTCCAATAGCTTTTTCCAAATATTGTTAATTTTCTTTAATTCACACTTTTTATTTATGCTCTTAGGCCTTTTGAAAATCTCTATAGTTTCCCTTAGCAGTACCTGATCATATTGTTCAATTTTTGCCAGAATATGTGTTTTATTAAAATTAATATCATGGTTAGTTAATTTAATGTGTGAATAAATAGCTAATAAATTAAATTTTTCTCTAACTTCTTATGTTTATTCAACGATCAGTCCAATGTAAGAATGTAAACAAACTCCACATAAAATTTCATATATTCCACAATACTCCAAAGAAATTTTTATCTATATAATGTGGAAATACTTCATTAATTTTTAAAAAAAATTAAGACTGTTCTGATATATATAAAGGGAATAACTGATAAAACTTAATGTTTTAAAGAAAAATACCCACACAATTTATACTACAGTCAAAAAACTTAATGAAGTATTTCCAGGCTCTAAAAAAAAATTCCCTTGGAGTGTCATGCTGTATATGAAATTCCATGTGGTATTTGTTTACATTCATACAATGGATAGATCAATCATAGAATAAACATAAGAAAGAAAGAACACATTTTGAACAATTAGAGAAAAATCTAATTCATCAGCCATTTATTCACACATTAAATTAACTAACCATGACATCAATTTTAATAAAACATATCTTGGCAAAAATTGAACAATATAAGCAGAGAATGCTAAGGGAAGCTACAGAGATTTTTAAAAGGCCTTAAGAGGATAAATGAAAAGTGTGAATAAAAGAAAATTAACAATATTTGAAAAAAGTCATTGGAGGATAAGATATTTTTTAAAACTTCTCAACCAATAGAATTTGACAATGAGGAGCAAATAATAAAAGAAAAATAATGATTTTAAATCTCACAACACACTTTCTTATGATTTGTGAAAAAAGAAGCTCTGAGGAAAATACTTGTTATTGTACTAAAATGTCAGTTATTTAGCTATTATATTTTTATTACCTGGACACTCCCAGAAATAATACTATGAATTCATCATTTATTCAGAAGAATATTAGAATATATATATATTGTACAGTTAGAAATAACTTTTAATTGTGTAATAATTTTTTCTTAATTTAATAATTATAAGAAAAAATAATAGCCTCCAATGCACGACAAAAATTTATTCAGACGCAATCCATAAATTACTGAAGTAATTGACATATATTGAATAGATTATATAATTGTAAAATGATGAAAGTTTCGTTGTTTTTCTTCTTTAGTTTATTCTCCAGTTAAAAATAGTTACCTATTCATTCACTGACCAATAGAGAGCCTGTATCTAAAATAGCTATTACTTGAAGTTTCTATCTATTCTGCAGTTGATTTATATGTTATGAGCATATCATGAAAACATACTAACTATTAAACAATGAAGGTTTTTGTTTACTGAGTTAATTACAATAAAATAGCATTGATTCAACTATTAATAACATTCTTCATTTTTTGAAGTTTATTTGGTTTATTTTTTAATAAGAAATCACATGTTTTTATGTGCAACACGGAATAATTGATATGGCTATTATTTATTATTATTGATAAAATTACTCATTTATGATGAATTATGATTAATTTAATAAATGATTATTTTCTTCTCTTTGCTAGTATGAAGATATGTACATGCGTGTATCTTCACAACTAACATAAGTGACAGCTTAGTTAACAAATATGATACATCATATACTGTTGCATAATATAAGACCCCAACTAGAAACTTTCAATAATCATAATTTATATTGTTGCAATTATTGCCAGACTAAAGTAAAGGATAATAAGTCATAATTCGTAATTTTATCTTCTCTTACCTAAAAAAAAACACACACAAAAAGGAAATTATTCTTAAAATACTAATGATAGATATTATGGTCAAATGTGTTTTCAATTATCAAAAATTTATTATTTATAGATAATTGAAAGTTCAAAGAGTAATAGCATCATAGTATTTTTGGAAGAAATGCTGTGAAGATGTATGGTTTTGAATAAAAATTTACAATTATTAAAATAAAATGCAATTATAGATATAAAAAATTTTATATCAGTAGTAATCAATTTCATTAAACTTTAGCTCCTAAATAATAATTTATGATTTTAAATGTGTTCAAGAACAAAGGAAAAATGGAAAACATGAAATATTAATAAAATATAATAATTTTAGAAATATTAACTTTATCTCACATTTAGAATAGTAAAGTTTCTTGAATACACATTTTTACAAAAATTAGACTTTTTTAATGTCAAAAGTAGTTTGGACTTAGAAAAGTAAAATGAAATTAAAATGGTGAAAATTATAGGATATATATAAAGAGAACGTTAATATTTATTGCACTGATTTTAAAATATGCTTAAGATACATTTGGCTATTTTTTTTTTTTTTTTTGGAAAATTTGAAAAATAAAGATTTAGATTAAAAAGAGAAATTTATTAAAACATTTGTCTGCAAATCAGAAGTTCTTTTTTTAAGGTTAAAGAGGTCTTCTTATAGAGAAAACTAATATACAGAGGGAGGTAAAGCAAGGAAGTTGACTAGCTGCTGTTTTATTTAATATATATTAGATAAATTTTTAGGTGGGTTTTGCTCAGATAATAATAAAGTTAGTCATGAAAACAAAAAAACTGACTACATCACTTAACAGATAATGATGATAAACTTAATAAAATATTAAAAGTGATAAATAATGATGAAAAAAATGGAGTTAGAATAACAATGGCAAAGAAGGGCCATTTATTTTGTGATCTAGTACAATTAAATTTAAGAAAGAATACAAAATGTTTTAATTAGAGTGATAGCTATATGTGTAATAAAGAAACAGAAAAAAAGTGAAGAGCATAAATAGTCAGATGTAATGTATAATATAAAACAATGGCTATAAGAAACTAAGTCATTAACATCTATTTATATAAATTATTGTTATCTAGGAGAATTAAGTTGAAAGGGTTAAACTGAAATAAGAGTATTTTTCATTAAAGCATATATATAAATAATATCAATAATGTCAGCAAGAAATAGACTGTCAAATAATATATGCATAGTTATTTTTTATTAGACAAAAGCATGTGAACTAGAAAAAAAAAGAAAACAATATTAAAAGGGCTCCTAATCAATATGAAGATCTACAAAGATCCATCTTATAAAGATATTAAAGTTACGAGTGCTCTCAAGGATTAATATTAAGTTCTGAAATGATACTAGCTATTAAGGCTATTTTATCCCTACTACAATTTTTATGATTTTGTTTGTTAAGAATATAATATATATTGTAACCTTATATTTTAGTACAAAATATACATAAATAGCTTGGTAGAAGTAGTTTAAAATTTTCTCTATCTTCTTCCAGATGACTTGATTATCATGAATGGCATTTAGTATGCTTCATCCTTGTGTTAAAACTTATTGAACAGTGTTCCATTTTTTGTTTATTATTGTGTAATTTTTTTATTTCCCTTTCTTCTCTTTCTTTCATATATTAATTTTGCTCTGTTTCCAAACACTAATTTAGATAAACTATGCTCAACTTAAAGGTGAAAACCAATAGCATATTACATCAAGTATGGTAAGATAAATAAATAATAAAAAAACAACTATTATGTTTTTTCACTTTAAATAACATTGATTTTCTCACTCACAAGAAAGTAAAAAAAATGCTATACATAGTGGTTTTAGTGTTAATGTTATAAACGATTTTTGCAAAGTAAACTGCAGTTTGGCCTAATGATTTTAATTGCAAGTGATTCATTCTATTTGAATTTATTATTTCCAATATTGTTATCTCCAAGTGTTTTCATTTTCTCAACTTATCCATCGCAAATTGGATTTTTCAATATTGTACTCCTGAAATGCTACTCATATTTGACCTCTAGACTTTACAAATAATTCCTAATTGTAACATTCATTTGCTTTTAATGGTTAACCATTATGCTGCACAAATTCTGTTTGGCTAAGAGAGTTAAAACTCTAAACTTTTGATTGGTCAATTACAGAATCAAAAATAAAAATATATTCATATTTTAATATTATATTCATTTTAGTTTCATTTGTAAAAAGTATATTAATAATTTGTCAGATTATGAAAGTGAACCAAAGTTGTTTTAAAAATAAATTTCTATTTATAATTATAAGAAAATTCAATAGCAGAAAATCTAAAAAGAATCCTGCATGAATTATGTTTGGCCGAGTGAGTTAAAACTCTAAACTTTTGATTGGTCAATTACAGAATCAGCAGTAAAAATATATTCATCTTTTAATATTATATTCATTTTAGTTTTGTTTGTAAAAAGTATATTAATAATTTGTCAGATGATGAAAGTGAACAAAAGTTTTTTCAAAATTAAACTTCTGCTAAGCTTTAAATAAATTTAGTAATATGCATAACTTCTTTAAGAGTGTTATAAGTGCATAATTATTGATATTATTTATAATTATAAAAATTTTTGACAGGGCAAAACATAAAAAGATGTCCGTAATGAATTACAAAGTATTTAGGCATCATTGATTTCTTTCTCAATTTATGTTAGTGTCAAAGTAAAGAATTTTTTAGTAAAATCTTATTATTTTTTTACTAAAATCTTACTATTTTTATAAAATAATTATATTTTTAGCATAATTTATACAAATACATTATAATATGTAAAAAAAAAAATTTTTTTTAAATGCTCTAAAACATTTATATTGTTTTTAAAATCAAAATAAAGAAGTTGGAGCAGTGAAAGTTATTGACAGGTGCATATATGAGAACCAACCAATCAGCATCTAGAAAGTTCTACCTTTCTTTGTTCTAGCTTTGACTGCCTATATTATTGATTTTTTAGTTGTAAAATAATTCAAGGGAGGGCAGTATCTTACGGTACTTTTTAAGCTTTAAAATGAGCCTAAATATGCTATGATAATGTAAAAACTGCCCAAATTAGAGTGAGTTAAGCTGTGTACAAGTTAACTTGAGACAGTCTGTAAACTGGTTAATATACACCCTTTCCACATCCCTTTCCCTTTTCATATGTATCCTTCCCCTTTCACCATGTTGCTCATGAATTTCATTTTTACCATTCTTTGTAAATCTTTTATTTAACTATATTTGTACCTTTTTTGATGAATAAACTTTCATCACTGAGAAAAAAACCCAATAATCATACAGATTATTTTGGTTTAATTGAAGGACTTATTTAATTTCTTTTAATTAATTTATAGGATACGATAGGATAAACACATTTTTTCTTTCTTTTCATTTTCTTTTTTTTTTAACAGATATGTAAATGAGAAGAAATTTAATTGGCTAAAAAAATAGAACTGCAGAGAGATTTTTTTTTAAGAGAACTGCTGTAGTGACAGCAAATGTATAATAAATATATATATATATTTTACTGTTAAACATATAACGAAAATGAAAACTTCTCTTTTAAGAAAAAAAAAGGGAGAGAATGTAAAGATAAAGAAGGAAGTTAAATTAAAACTTCTCTTAAATAATTTAAGTTGCAATATTATCAAGTGTGAATAGCAAAATGTATAGCTAAATCCTAACAAATCTGTTCAGGTCCTCCAACTATGAGTCTAACTGCTGATAATCTTCCATAAGGTCTTCAACTGAAATGCACAGGAATTATTGTAACAGCAACAACAGGAATAGCAGCTCTAAAAGGTCAGTCTATTTGAAATTTCTTATTGTTTACAGACTATGTTTAGCCTTGAGTAAAATTTTACTTTCATAATTTTAACACTCATGGTAGTGTTGTGAATGTGTGAAATTAAGTACTGTATTTAACTTTGGATAAATTGTGCTTTCATGAACTTTAACATATACAAGAGTGTTATATATGTGCAGAATGGAATGCAGTATTAATCTGGGGTGTAGTGTTTTATTTTCATGTGGTTGATACTTCTAGTATTATGTGTGTATGGAATGGAATGCTGTTTTAACCCTTTTGTGTGTAACTATCTGGATGATGAAGAATTAATTATAGGTTCCCTTTGAACTTATAGTATAAACAATATTATGAATAATTTTCTTAAAATTACAATAATGTTCAAAGAAATAACAGCTGACCAGGAAATTATTTTAGCTGTTATAGCACTCATAGGATAATTATTTGCTTGAACAATTATTCTTTGTCTTCAATATTTATAAATTAAAGGTAGTAAAATATTTCAATTTCAGAATAACCTCTGAGATAAAGCCATGCAATTTCATTAACTTTCAAAGATGATTTAACTAAAATACATGTAGCCTACCTTTCAAATATCACTGATTCTCAGAGAACCTACATACAAATCAACTAATTTATGAGCATTCCTTATAAATGGAGATGAAGAAACATATAATCAACTTTTAAGATTCTATGTTGTTATTAAAAAAGAAATATATATATATTTAAATTATATTTGTCATCGAGTTTAAGAAATGTGCTATTATTGATTGGCTAATAGCCAATGAATTTATATATGTGTTTGAACCTAGTGTAGTAATTTCATGAACATATATTTTATGTTTTATTGTATTTTATATTATTTTATAAATATATAAAGTTCACATTATCTACAATTAATGTGTAAAATAATTATTTGTTAACTTGGGTGTAAGGACTGATGAAAGTCAATTTAGGAAACAGTGTTTGCAGGTTTCATGATTAGTACAATGAATCTATAATGCATCATTACCACATGGCTTAATCCTGTATGTCATTCTAGGGTTCTGGATTATACACATGTTATAATATTAGGTATTATTTTTTCATACCATTTGATCTATGGTCAGCCTTTATCTCAATTGTTTCCTGTAATAGAGTTTTATTACATGTTTTGCTCTTGAATCACACTTGTAAAACAGCATGTGCCTTCTAATTTAGTAAATTAATGAGGGCAATTTGTTTCTAATTTATCTGGGAAAGTAAGTGTTCATATTATATTCTTTATGTTCATTCTGTGTTGATGGTAAATCTGCAAAATAATTATTATTATTGGTTTATATATCCTTGGGTTTGTTTCAGTACTGGTGGTTAATCCACTGAACATTCTGCAATTATGCTAGTTACTCTGATGATTGCTAGAAAACCCACAGGGTACTTATTGCTTGTTATTCCTTGTGCAGATGAATACACTATTGATTCTCATTATACAAAAGTATGTTTGAATAGTCTCCATATATCCTGATGTTCACATTGTTTCCCTCCTCTTAATGTTTCTTGCACATGTTCTGTTATCAGCCATAAAAAGCATTTAAGTGAATTATGGTCATAAATTATTATAGGTAAATTATATTATATCCCAATTCAGCTGAGTTGGAGTTTAAATTTTCTTTTAATTTCATATCTCATTATAGTTCAATTTCATAGGTTTAGCAATTCCAATTGTTGTCATTGTTATTATAATTTGGGATATAGGCACATTGGTTCTGGTTTGATGTGTTGGAGGTTCCATTGACTGTATTTGAATCTACACTCATCCTCATAAGAATAAAATCAATAAATTTGTAATAAATTTTAGGTTGTATTATTTGAAACTCATGCACATATCCATGCACAAAAAGAAATACATTTTGTTTATTTACTTGCCTAATTAATATACATTGTCCATGTAGAATAATTAAATGTGATGGTATTTTAGGTCATTTATCATTTATATAAAATTATGAATATTTTTAACCATTTATTATTTTCATATTTATTGAATCATAAATAAATGTTAATTTGATAACCTAATTTATCTGTGCTATTGCTATTAGTCACATATAGAGTCAGAAATCCAACTTAGTAAATAGGCTGTAAATATTAGAGCACACCTTGTTCCTGATGATGATATATACAAGGCTTATTGAAACATCCAGAGAATATTTTAATATTATTCCTGGGTATTTTGTGATGTATAGGATACAATAAAATCCCATACACCTTCTGCATCACCACTGCTTTGCTTTGTCAATTCTGGAGTATAATCCAAGAATCTGTTACCTCTATTGATATTTGCAACATTAATATCTAAATTAATAATAAATTTGCTAGCCAGTAGAATAATTGAACCTATTTTCTATAACTATAACAGATGCCTTATTTATCTCTAAGAGTTTCACAGCTATTGATTTAATTTGATATTTGGTTTAATGAAGAAATAACATATTCTTATCTTCCCTTGCAAAGCATTTACCCTATATAACATTTCTGTACTTTAAACCTGAATGCATGATAAGCTACCGTTTATGATATTATGGAGTGGATTATAATTATTATCTGGTTTGATGGTCCGTATTCACCATGTAATGATTAGCGGTTTCATAGATTATACCATCTTATCTATGGTCTACCATCAGGTCTCAAATAAAATTGTAAATTAATGTCATAATGTGGTTTTAAGAAGCAGTCATTGAAAGAATAATTATAAATCATAAATTCAGATTTGGGAATGCCGTTTTAAAATGCAGTAATTAAGGAGAATTATGATTAATTAAAAGAGTAATACAATTTATTTAGGCAATTTGACATACCTTCAAATTAATACTGTGATTAGCCTTTGCGGTGTATCCTGGTAGCGACCGGATTGTATGGTAATAGCTTTGTATTTTATCATTAATTTAGAGTGTATGATTCGGGGTAAAGGCTTTTCGATTATAATATATATGTTAAAATTAATTATCACTACAATGACTAAAAGCATCTCTAACTCATTTATTGTTATAACTACTCATTAATTTTAATAAGAAAGGGATTTTTTTCATGCTTCTAATTTTAATGATACATATCTATTATGTGATTTCTGTGAATAAAGCAAAATTACTTTGAAAAGAAAAACTCAATTAAAAGAAGAGAGTACATAAAATGAGGACATCCTAACTTTTGACATTTATGGAATAACTATTCATCAGCTACATCAATGACATTCAAATTTAAAAAAAATTATACTTCTTTTGTGTCTAAGCAAAAAAACCTGTATTCAATTATAATAAGAAATATAAAGTAAATTAATGGAAAACTGAAATCAGCAAAAGCATGTAGCGTAGCATTATATATGTCACATTATGAATGAAGAGCTCTTAGAATTTAGCTCTTTGAAAAGTAATAAAAACAATTATTATCTAAAATATAAGTTTTACTTAAAGCCTTCTTACTTATATAAAATAATAGATGATAAGAGAGTTCAATTTTACATAAAACCTCATATATAAGAATTTAATAAAAAAAAATTATTGCATACAAGTTAGGATTATCTCAAACAAAAGATTTATTAAAAAATATAAAATCTAAATAAAAAATACAATTGTGACCACAACTGGGGTTAATAACACAAAAATTAATTTATAATTTAAAAATCTGACTAATATATAGAAATTAAATCACAAATAAGAATCATACTGTTTGAAAATGATTTACAAGCAAATTATAGATAATTTCAAAAAATTTATGTTATCTGCAAAGAAAATGACATTTTGTCAGAATTTACTGAAATAAAAATTTAAAAGCTATCAAAAATTTATTTGCAGAAATAAAATGCAGAAAACATCACCATATAAAATTTAAAAAAATGTTAGAATAAGTACTAAAATCTTACGTAATCTAAACATTGAAATAAATTGGGCATAAAAATAGAAAAGACTGCAGATTAAAAAAATGAAAAGCAATAAAAAGTAATAAGAAAATCTATTAGAAATCAAACAGAAAAATAAAGAATATAAATCAAAACTTAATATGTTAGCCAAATTTCCTATTAAAAATAAATAACTAAATTGGTGTAATTTTTTAGAAGTTATAATACTTTTTCTAGAGAGAATATGAAAATAAAAAGTTTATTAGAATTATTAATTGAAAAATTAACTGATACATTTGGACTATCCCATGAGCAAATTCCACTGAAATCAAGATATCAAGTGCTCTATGAGATACTGCACAACAAATAATAAACTATTTGGTTACTGAAATTATTTTGGAACCATGCAAAGTTTACAGTGAACCATACAAATAGTAGCCATTCAAAAAATGGATGAAGCAACACACAGTTAAGCAAAAAAAAGCTACAAAATAATTCCTACCCAATATCAAATTTAAGAGAAAAATTAAGAGACCAATTCTTGTAAAATAATGAGAAACATAGCATTAAAAGTCAAGTTGATAATAAATGAAATTACAGAGTCTCATTATCCACATTAGATTATTCAAATATTAAAAGGCTAGAGTTTAGATATAAAAACAACACTTAAAGTACATCAAAAGCAAATCAAGTTTCTATATATTTTTTTTAAATGTGTTGTTCTAACCTTTAATAATATTTTAAAATATACCTAGTCAAAAACAGAATCAGTACACATTACTAATTATCAAACATGGGAGCATTTTTCAAATAAAATATTTGAGATGGGAAACACATTATATATATAAGCTATTACCCTCACATCTAAAAAATATAAAATAGAAATAATATTTACAAACACAATAGATCCACTAAATTTAATATTTTTTTAGAAATAAGATTCATTTGATAGATCAACCATTAGATGTCCTATAGCATAAAGAAACCATCTGGAATCGCTATTACTAAATATATTTAAAAAAATTTGAAGCAATCAAAAAAAAAAAAAACAACAACCTAACATTAAATCATCTTCTGATTAACTTATCATGCAATGCTGAAATAATCTAAGCAACAAGAAGTACATCAGTTTATACAATAAGAGCTGCATTCAATTGCATAATCACTAAAGGACAAAATTATTGTTTCATATAGTTCATTCAAAATTAAAATTAATTTACAAACAACATGACAAAAGCATTGAGCTAAAATTTAAAATAACCCATTATCAGCACCTGCTAAAAATTTATAGAAATAATAATCAATACATATCACCATTCTTATTATACCAGAGTAGGGAATTGGCACTTATTATTAAAAAAAAGTGATTGACTATATGATTCTATAATAAAAAATATGTAATTTAAAATGAGTTTAATGAATCAAAGTGAAAAAAAATATTAAAAAAAACAACACCCATTATTAGAAAAATAATAATAATAAACAAAACTAATCACAACAAAGGTTAATCGTGAAAACTAAAAAATTCATTGAGAAAACATTAAGCAACTAAGGATCATATATATCATGGCCTTAACTAGAATCTATGCCTATTAGATACAAATAACATAAGAAGTAATCTACTATGCAGCATGCAACAAATATCACCAAGAAATATATTCTCTTAGGCTAAACTATGAAGTGATGACAGTATGAATAATTGATATAGCCAACTTTCATAAATATTCTAATGAATTTAAATTAAAATGTAAAAATTATTTTTAAATATTAACAAATTTAAAAATGGCTCAGACTTGAATGAAATTAATAAAAAAATAACTGACACATTATTAAAAACTCTTAAATAGATAAATAAGAAGCAACTCAGGAGTAAATTTACAACTGAGTCATGATAATGTGTGAAGAAAAGAAGAAATATTAAATATATATATATATAAAGATCAATTTGAAAGAACTAAATTTTTGGAATTTTGTAAAACAATGTGAAAAGAATAAATAATAATAACCAAACACTACCAAATATAATTGTGAAGTAAGAAAAGCAGTTATAGAACAAAAGTTTCAAAAATATAAACAACATCTTGATGTTGAAAAGAAAATCATTTTTGGCATTAAAAAAAGATATTATTACCTTAAAAAGGTTAAAATTTTAAAGTGTCTTGAAATTTTCTATAAAAAATAATATAATAACAGAGAATAAAAGCAACAAACAAAATAGCTATTATAATTATGTCTGGTTTTTTTTAAATATCAAGTATTTTAAATGAAAAGGCTAAATTTGCAATTAAATCTGCAAAGAAAAAAAAACTCCAGTAATAGATGAAAAGATTATGGGTATGTCATAAGAAGCAAGCAAAAAGAAAATTGTTACCAAAGCCATATTATGTCAAATGTCTTAAAAAAGATATACTATGGAAGAATGATACAAACACTTAAAAAAAATGAAAAGATGTTACAGATTCATCATTCACCTGCCATTTTTATACAAAACCTTTAAAAAGATCATTATAACTCATCTACAATATATATATATATGGACTGAAGTCAACCAAAAAAACTCAATATAAAAACAGTATTAAAATAACACAGAAAATCCAATGAATTATCCTTTCAATTATTATGAAAAGATATTTGATTACATAAGCATTTCAGTTCTACTTAAAAGCTTTGATCCAGGATAATGTCAAATTCTGAAGAACATATATCACAATACAAGAGAAGTGATTAGACTATCAGATGATATTAAGAAGATTAACATTAACAAATGTTTATGGCAGATGATTCAATCCTTCAAAAAAATTTACAGCAATTTTACAGGAACTATTTGTGGATTAAAATGGGAATAAATGAAAGTAATTGTTTAAATTCAGTTTCTATTATCACTTAGACTAAATTGATCATGCAGATGATATGATTTTTTTAGAAAATAATGCTCCAATGCTTCAAAAAATATTTGGAACTAATAAATAAATGGACAAAAATTGGACTAAATATCAATGCTACAAACATTAAAATAATATTCAATGAATTTTCAAAAAGGAAAAAATAAAAAATGATAATAATGAATAGAAGTTTTTTTTTTTTTGATAAATTGAATAATTTATTGACACCATGTATATATATATTTAATATTAGATATAATAATATATAATAAAACAAACATTGAAATTCTACACTTTTCAATATACCAATAGACAAATAAATGACAGTTATAGCTAGCTTCCAACACGAACGTCATCTTGCACAGAATCTATATTAACTTGTAAGTACTATTAAGATCATAATCATGCCAGAATCCTACTACAATATTTATGTATATATATACCAGTCTACTGAAAATTGTAAACTCCAGTGTTTTGTTTTAGTATTTATACTCAATTTATTGTGTTATATTGAAAAAAAAAAAAAACTATAATGTGCCAATATTCATTAGAAGCAATCAGGTAAACATCAGTTTCTGTTTTTCATACAAATTGCATTTTCCAAAAATACTTTGTAAATATTTAGTTTTTCAAGCTTTTCAATGGCATCTCTATTATTGTATTGGTGAAAATCATTTATCCTATTGCTGCTTTTTTATCATTAATTTATTTTCCAAAAGCACTATTCTAAATATCTAATCATATGTTTTGTTAATAATATAAATAGTTTGTTGGTTAAGGAGTCATGTGATGTTTGAGCATCAAGCAATAATAGAATAAGATTTGATTGAGCAATTCTCAGCATTTGCAACCACAACTTTACTATTCAGCACTTTTTAAATGCCCTATGTGATTTAGCAATCTAGAAAAGTGACTGATCTGAAAAATCCCTAAACTGACTGAATCTAATTTTTCCAGTGTTCATATATCATATGATTTCAGAAGAAACTAATCATTTTATTATATATATGTTATGCTAAGATACTTGTTCTTCTTTCAATATTTTTCTCTTTATATAAGTTAACAGAGAGAAAAAAAGTATTCTTGAGCTCAAAATAGCATTAATGATATTATTATAAAGATTTTTTTTTTCTTTACAAAAAAATTAATAAAGATTTTTTAAAGCAAAATTATAAAAAAAAAAAAGGAATAATGGATAGACTGAAGCAATTCTAGAGAAATACCAAAAGATAAATTTTTTTTTTTTTAGAGAGAACAGATTGACTTTGAAAATAGTTAAATCAATTGAAGTTAACAACTATATCATGGTCAGATACAAATTGATGATATTAATCATAGATTCAATTTTGATTAAGTGTTTTTAAAGAAATAACTTAAAAGAAAATATTCTTATATGCTTGGAATGCAAGTATTTTAAAAGTAATGTTTTTATCAGTATTTATTTTCCAATTTATTTACCCCCTCCCCCTTATTTGTTTTCCTTTTCAAGTTAGAATTGCTATACTCATCTTTAAGTGACTGTTTATAATGATGATGACTTATGATTCTGATATTTTGACATCTAACTGAGAAACAATTCAGAGACTTCTGATCACACAGTGAAGTACATATAGATATAAATCAACAGAAAGTGAAAGAACCAAGAATCTTTAACTACCGAGTTCACCGCTGCAAATAAAAATTAGATGTTGAAAAACATAAGAGAAAGAAATAAGAAATTATACACTTTCACGGTATGGGCAAATAATTTATAATGTTTAAAAACATAATATTCAATTATTGTTTTTAAAAAAATCATTTATTGTGATACATATAAAATATACTATTCTCTTCATGAACTTTTTTTTTTTTTTTTTAAAGTTACTTAAAAAGTTTTGACATAATATAACTAACTATTCACTTGATTCTCTTCCTTCTCAAGCAGAAATGTCAGAAAAGATTGGATGCCCTAAAACTTTATATTTTTCTTATTTTTAAGGTTACCAGATAATGTTTCTTGTTTTATTAACCAGATTCAAGATCATAAAATGTACATTAACGCAAAGTGAGATTATTTGAAGAGGAAGCAAAAAAAAAAAAGAGACTAAAGAAAGATGAGCATAGTTGTTTTTAAAGTAATTTTCGATTAAGAATTATTTTAGTTCAGAGTGCAGTGTAATTACTATTTGTTTATACAACCATTTACAAATATCTTAATTATTGGTCATATATTGCATTTTAATTTAAAGAACGTCTTTTTCCTTCTTTCGTTTTTCTTCTTCTAAACATGAAAATAATTATTTGTACAACGAAAGCTTCCTTAGCATTAACTCTTGATTCCTCTTATCAATTTAACTTCAAGGCAAATCTCTATCAATTTCTTGCTAAAGTGATTTAGATAATTAAGTTAAAGACATTCATTTGGACAAATTATTCAATTCTAAATGAGCTACAACAACATCAATTAAGATACTGAAAATAAATCAAAAGTGAATCAACTCTAGAAGTTTACTATATAACAATCTAAAGAAGTTAGTTATGTAGCATTAACTATATATATGTTGTCAAACGACCAAAGTAGTTTAGTGCAGTTATAAAGTGACAGACCCTCGAACCCAAAGCTAGTGAATCACATCTCAGCTCTGTTACTTCCGATGATCAAACTTCTAATGAATTTTTAAATAATAAATCATTTATTGAAAAAAATATGTAATATGATGTGAGTCTCACAAACTTCATGAAAAAATATTTTAAAATTAAGATATTAGAATAAATTATTTTAAGAGCTATAAGCAGTGACAAATTGCAATTAATAATGATAATAGGTATTATAAGGTAGTCACAACACTTTATTGCTTAACCCAAATTGCATTCAGGCAGAGAATAATATACATGTCTTGTAGTATAATAGAACAATCATCTATCATGAGAATGGATGTCGGTTGGATTTTTTTTTCATAAAGCTAAGACTTTCTTAAAAAGTTTAGATAGTTTTACATAGCCAAATCTGAGCCAATGCAAGACATTCAATATTGTTTGTTAAATATAATAATCTGATAAATGTAAGTAGATTGACTATAAAGCAAAACACAAGTGTGACTTTTTCATCTATAGATTTAGTTCATTTTGATCTATTTAAATGCAATCACCGAGTTAATTGATCAATTAATTTATCTTAATAAAGATCTCTATTCAAGCTATGTTCAGATTAACATATTAATGAATTTTTATTTGCAGTTAATTTTCACAAGTTTACACCATAACAGTTCAATATCATTGATGACCAACTCTTTTGTTAAAAATGGATCAGAAACTTCGTCTAACATGTATAATAAATGTAATGATAGAAAATCAATAAATACTAAAATAAAAACATGCAAACTGTTTAAATTATTTAAATTCAGTATTATTCTAATAAAACTAATATTGTTGCAAATTAAATATGTATATTTAGTTTTTAAAAAAAGGCAATCAAATTTGAATCCAACAAACAAAAACATTTTGCTACAATAAAAATAGACTGTTTTCAATGTAATCAAAATACAAAATAATTATATACTTTATATTTCAAATTCATTAAAAATTAATGTCAATTAATAAGGTTAGCATCCATCTAGATAGCTAGAAATCATTACCTTTCACTTAAACCTAACATAAAAACTAATAAAAGACTAATAGAAAAATTAATATATATATATAACAAATCTTATAATATATGTTATATTAAATTCAAATTTATTCTCATGTATGATGGAATAAAAACATTATTAAGTAAGAATCATAATGGTCAATAAAGAAATTGCGAAAAAAAAAAAAACGTTGACATTATAATTTATATATTCTCTAAGTATTAGTGAGAAATTCTATTTCCGTTCTTCATTAATGTTTTTTGTCACGATGTTTTCTAAACCACAATGAAAATTAAAATTGAATTTTTAAAAGCATAAATAATAAAAACCATATAAATCCACAGATCATTGATTTAGTTATCCAATATTTAGAACTTCAGCTTTTTGGTTAAGAAATTATTTATTTTTTAATGGTAATAAATTAAATTAAATGAGTAAGCATTACATAATACTACAAAGATATCTGATGCTTTACATAAATAAAAAAGATCCGAAATATCTTGTACACCTGTGTGTTAAGAAAATCAATAGTATTCATTTGTTTGGAATCATCTTTTTTTTCTTTTTTGATGGCAATATTAAATAGGTTTTGTAATTTTTATTTTTCAGACTCAAGGCTAAAACTATTACATAAACAGCAGAATAATTACCTTTATTATAAACAAACAGATAAATTCAATTCAATTGATAACTTAAGCTTTACACAATATGATAAAGTTATCTGCCATTCTAGGATTCATTGTAATACTCGCATTTGTTTTACAAATCCTAATTTAATAAAAAGTGTAAACCATACTATTTTTTTGCTATAGAAGCTTTCCTAGTAATAGACCTCACTTTACAGATACATTTTAAATAAAATGTTGGCGAAGTTCTTCAAAATAAGTAAACATGTTTACCCCTTCCTAAGAAATTCATATTAACTAAAAAAAAAAAAAAAATACCCCACCCCCCAAAAAATTGGCTATTTTTTTTTCAAAATGCAAAAATTAAAAGACTATTCAATTTTTATTGATCATTTTAGTTGATTTACAACGTGAATGACTTTAATAGAGATAACATAACACATTTATTAAAAAAAGTAATCGGGAAACCATGGAAATTATTACTAATTTATAGTTATTGATTGAACTTAGTGTATGGCATATCTATTTATAGTATGAAATAAATAAATAAAAACTCTAGAATAAATTCTACAATATTCACAATACCAATATATAAAAGTAAATAATAGCTATAGCCAGCTTCTGGCATGACTGCCATCCTAAGATACATTTTATAGTTAAAATTATGTAAATATGTATATAATGTGTGTAAATACATGTTTTAACACACATATACATGTATTAAAACATTTTACATGGTTCAATACAACCTTTGAATTTTTGTAAGGCTTGAAATTGAACAATATGATATAAAGGTAATAATATATTATAAATTAGTTGCTTTTCATTTTGTGAAAGTATTTTTTTGCATTATTATTTCTATGAACTGATAAATATTTAACACAATACAAATTTAATTTTTGATTGAAATCGATGATTCAAATGATACCTTAATTTGTAGGAGACTACTTCAATGCATTAAGTTTCAAGAATACAATTTTAAAACAAAACTACTAGCAGCGCTTGTAGAAATTTATAATCAGTCAAATTATGTTACCAAATTCATTAATAAAAGTGATCTAATAACAAATAATTTTATTATTTATCTATACATAATTTATTGTAAAAAAACATTAGTGGTCAAAATTGGATCAGTAATAAACAAATTGTAATATTTCATTGTATTTCAACTTTTTTAGGTATGTTTAATTAATATTTATAAAAGGATATTTTTTTGTTGTTGTTGAATAATCTATGATAAAATTAACTATTTAAATACAAAATATATAAAGATAAATGAAGTTTCCTTTAAAAGATCACTTTTGGAGTATTTATTTAAGTCAATTAAATGGAACAGTTGTGCCCAAATTCCTGCCACTTAGTTTAAAGTAACAGGATTTTGATGCAACAAATCATAAATAATTATTAGTAGTATATTATTGCTGCAGAATTACTTATTTTAAGTTCTTTTTTTCCTATGCATACCATTTTCATAATATTGATATCATTTCAATCTATTTAACTAAAATACTGAATTATGCATGAATCTAATGAATAAAAATGTCATTTATTTTCAGTTAGCCTGTAAAAATTACAATACATTCAAATCCTATAATTCAATTATTATGTGAACTGATATTGCAATTTAACTAAATATTATATTTATTTATATTAATTTATTTCACCCAGCCACTTTTATATGCATTTTATTTTGTGAATGAATGTAAGTTCATCACAAAATGATAGACAACACAAATAAATTTTATTATAATAATAAAGAAAGTATTTTAATTTCAAGTACTACTAATATTTACCAAATATTTTACAATAAATGTGAATTTATAGGCAATAACAATCATAAGAGGGCAACATATATAAAGCATTAGCTACAAAAAATAAATCTTTATAGAATTTATTTTAAAAATTAATCCAGCCAGTTCTTAATTTATATATACTATGCATAAAATTGTAATTAATACTGATTAATTGCTAATTAATTTATACAGCTTTACATTATAAGTGTGTTAAAACTATTTAATATTATTATAATTAACACTGTCAAATTAATTGAAGTTATGGATTTTAAAACCGCACAATGTGTAGAGTTTCATACTTAAAAAAAATGCTACAATTTTTTATAAAAATGTATAAATATTAAAATTGGTGCTTTTCTCAAGAACTGGACGAGCCACCAGGTGGCGCTGCAGAACCACCAAGAAGCCTGCAATTGATTTTTTTTTTAATATTCACTAAAAATCGCTTAATTTTAGAAATGGTAACACACACACACCGCGGCACGAAACAAATCGGTCAAAATTGCTAAAAAAGAAATATATAAAAAAAATAGCTAAAAATCACTTAATTTTAGAAATGGTAGACCCTCCCGCTGCACGAGACAAATTGGTCAAAATTGCTGAAAATGAAATGTAAAAAAAAAAATAGCTAAAAATCACTTAATTTTAGAAATGGTAGACCTCCCCACCGCATGACAAATCGGTCAAAAGCGCTGAAATTGAAATGTATAATTGAAAAAAAAACTATAATAAAAGCCTACGAAATTAAACAAAAACATACTAAATGTCAAAGCAATTTAAAAAAGAATCATCTTCAGTTATCTAACTAACAGATAATAATTCAAACCTCGTAGTAACCTGTAATAGCGTATTAGTTTATATCAAAAATTATTGCAAATAAAAAATTGCACATATATAAAATCAACAAAACAGAAATAAAATAATCAGAATAGAAAATTGAAATTTAAAACAAAAGTTGATTATAACATCTGAGGCAAATAATGTTTATAAATCCCCCTCCTGGAAATGTCTTAAAAAAGAATCAGTCTCAGTTATCTAACTAACAGATATAATAATCTTATATTAATAAAGGTTCTTTTTGAAAATACATATTAAGTAATCAATGTTCCTATTAATCTATATTAGCGTCATTAGAGTTTAAATTCAGTTAATATGTTACTCTATTACTAGTTTATATCAAAATTATTGCAAGTACTCGGATTAAGTCGCACATATATAAAATCAACAAAATATACATAAAATAATCAGAATAGAAAATACAATTTGAAAGTAATTTACCAATTTCCCTGGGGAGTGAGTTCATCTTTCAGCAGGTCGTTGAATTTTTCATCCTTACAAAATGAAACTTGGGCATTGTAGATCGCTCCATTAGTGACAAAATATGGATATATATATTTTTCCTGTCTATTGATCGCGTTTTCTTTCACTTAAAGTTTTTTATTTTTAAAATAACTTATGCACAATTTAGAAACTGAAAAAATAGCTAAACATTTTTGGTACTATATGTAGTATAAAGAAATTTCCAGAACTCGGGTCATGTGACTGATTGGTTTTGCAACAGGGTCTTAGTTTTTTTGTGTTTATATCAAGGTCTTAGTTTAACTTGAATTTGTGTTTGTTTTATTTATTTATTATAAATAAACACATAACCTAAAAAAATCATTAGTCTTTTGCCTTCATTTGTTTGCGTGTCAGTTTTTGATTAAATGTCTGTTTATTAGTTGTTTTAATTCTAATTTGTTGTGCGCATGTGTGTCCATAAAAAGCTGTATAAACTTTAAAACTTATGGAATGGAATGTGTATAGCAGTTTTCATTCGAATTTTTTTCAAACAATAAATAAAAAGTATTACATGTTAGGGTTAAGTTTTGTCTTCATTAAAGCACAAACTAAATAGAACAGTAATGTTTTCGTTTTACTTCCTTTCATCCCAAAGCCAAATAAAAAATAATAACGGAGGAAGCCCCTCCCAAGAAACCCCAGAAAGCTTGATGGATCAATATTTTGAGAAAATGCATATATATAAATTATTTGATTTATAATCATATATTATAACACTGCAAATGTACAATCACTTTTTCTTTTAAAATATATATGTTCTCCAATAATATCAACAAATTAAAAATCCTTCTCCTTTTCAAAAACTTTATTTTCTTATATCAATACTAAACATATTTATATAATATAAAACTCCAAAAATAACTGTAAGAAGATAAAAACAGTTGAAACGTTGGAGTTTTATATTATATAAATTGTTACATTTACCATCTTCAAACTCCCTCCACTCACAACTTATAAATATATGTTTAGTATTGATACAAGAAAATAAAGTTTTTGAAAAGAAAAAGAAGGATTTTTAATTTGTTGATGTTATTGATTTATAATTTAAAACTAGAAAAAGTATTATTTTCCATTTTTTAAAAAAATAGGGTGCTTTTGTAAAAAAAAATACACTTGTTGATTTTAAAAACGTAAAGATCAATTTCCCCGCGATAAAACTTGCAACATCAATCAGTCACGTGACCCGAGTTCTGGAAATTTCTTTATACTACATATAGTACCAAAAATGTTTAGCTATTTTTTCAGTTTCTAAATTGTGCATAAGTTATTTTAAAAATAAAAAACTTTAAGTGAAAGAAAACGCGATCAATAGACGGGAAAAATATAATATATATATATATCCATATTTTGTCACTAATGGAGCGATCTACAATGCCCAAGTTTCATTTTGTAAGGATGAAAAATTCAATGACCTGCTGAAAGATGAACTCACTCCCCAGGGAAATTGGTAAATTACTTTCAAATTGTATTTTCTATTCTGATTATTTTATGTATATTTTGTTGATTTTATATATGTGCGACTTAATCCGAGTACTTGCAATAATTTTGATATAAACTAGTAATAGAGTAACATATTAACTGAATTTAAACTCTAATGACGCTAATATAGATTAATAGGAACATTGATTACTTAATATGTACTTTCAAAAAGAACCTTTATTAATATAAGATTATTATATCTGTTAGTTAGATAACTGAGACTGATTCTTTTTTAAGACATTTCCTGGAGGGGGATTTATAAACATTATTTGCCTCAGATGTTATAATCAACTTTTGTTTTAAATTTCAATTTTCTATTCTGATTATTTTATTTCTGTTTTGTTGATTTTATATATGTGCAATTTTTTATTTGCAATAATTTTTGATATAAACTAATACTTACTATGAGGTTTGAATTATTATCTGTTAGATAACTGAAGATGATTCTTTTTTAAATCGCTTTGACATTTAGTATGTTTTTTTTTAATTTCGTAGGCTTTTATTATAGTTTTTTTTTCAATTATACATTTCAATTTCAGCGCTTTTGACCGATTTGTCATGCGGTGGGGGGGTCTACCGTTTCTAAAATTAAGTGATTTTTAGCTATTTATTTT
Source organism: Epiperipatus broadwayi (assembly GCA_028023455.1). Classification (NCBI taxonomy): domain Eukaryota; kingdom Metazoa; phylum Onychophora; class Udeonychophora; order Euonychophora; family Peripatidae; genus Epiperipatus; species Epiperipatus broadwayi. Next base: position 36,483 of record JAQFVV010000753.1, on the reverse strand, counting down.
TTTTACATTTCAATTTCAGCAATTTTGACCCATTTGTCTCGTGCGGTGGGGGGGGTTATCATTTCTAAAATTAAGCGATTTTTAGCGAATATTAAAAAAAAAATTTATCAATTGCAGGCTTCTTGGTGGTTTGGCAGTGCCACCTGGTGGCTCGTCCAGTTCTTGAGAAAAGCACGATAAAATTATATTATCACATTCATTAATAAAAATGACCAATGATAAGTAGGTCTATTACTCTTCTATTAGTATTTTATTATAAAGAAATTTTAGTGGTTAAAATTTTATTACTAATAAATTATAAATTTATTTAAAAGCACATTGATTACCTAAGTAATATTTACTAAGGCTGTACCTCAAGAATATGCACGTGAAAATGCAAAGGTAGCTTATGCTTGTGGTTAAGACCTGTAGAGGTCCCTACCTTCGCGAAAGCTTGTAGTTAAGACCTGTAGAGGTTCCTACCTTAGCATTTTCATGCGCATATTCTTGAGGTTTACAGCCTTAGTAAATATTACTAATAAATTATTACATTCAAACATTTTGGATAATCTATGTTGATATCTGATAGTTGAACAGAAATCATATAATGAAAAATGAAGTCTTTTTTTAAAACCCGATAATGATATAGCTAATCAAAAAAAAAAAAAAAAAGAACATATTAATAAATAAATTTAAACAATGTTCAATATTATTTAAAACAATTGGTTATTTATAAATAATTTATTGCCAACATAATTTTCATTATCATTCAAGGTTATAAATATTTTTAATAAAAAATGTAAGATTTTTTTTTTCTAATGATGAAGATTTACTTATTTCTTTAATAACTACATACTTCTCTTTAATAACTAAATATTAATACTTTAATAAATGAATTGAGTCAATTTCAACCAAATTAAATAAATTCATCGAGACTTTTATTTACAATATATAAAAAAAATTTAATGTATACAGATATTTGGAGCATAAATCTTGTAAAAATTAAGCTCCCAATATTTCCAAAACAAGTTTTTCTTTAAAAAAAAATTATTTTTTTAGAGTCGATACATTATAGAGAGTATTCACTTATCATTTCTTCATTTAACATTGTGTTTCACAATGTAATGAAAAATTTTACTCCTTCATAAATGGGATTTTCATGAATGGCAATCTTTCAAAATGTTCTTTTCAAAATTACCACTTAAAAAAAAATATGATTATAAAAATATGATGGCCATTAAATATCATTATATTTTATATTTCTAGTTATAAAAAGTCATCTCTTCTAAGTTTAAAAAGAAGTTATAAATAAACTTAAATGTGAAATTAGAATTTGAAAATGGTGACCAAAATACTGCCAATCATTCAAAAATATAATATAATGACAGAGTCCATTATTAGAATTTACAACAAGAAATAGTTATTGATTAATTGAAAGCAAAAAGTTAAATTCAAGAAGTTGCAAAAACTCAAAACAAAAACAAAAAAAAAAAAGCAGAGTCCCAACAAAAATGTTCCAGATGAAATAAATAATTAATTGTTGAAAGCAATTAAGTTCCAAAATATATATAAAATGATTACAAGATTAAAAAATCCTCTATTTTAAAACATACAACTCTATTTTACTAAAGAATAAATAAATAAAAGTCGCTTTTAATTTATACAAAATGAAAATTCTAAAAAATATTGCAAAATCTCTATTACTAGTTATTTTAGAACTAATAAAAAGATTCATGAAGATAAAATTTGATAATGTCAAACTTTTGGTCAAAAAAGCAATATGACATTTAACTAATATTTTGTTTTGGTTTTTTTTTTTTAAAAAAAAAAATCTGAAGAGAAAAATAAATATTAATTTTATATTTGGTTTTTAATTCATAAGTTGTTCTTAATATTTTTTTATTTCTCACATAAAATTTAAATTTGGTATTTCTTTAATTTTTAGCTGTATTTTTAATAAACATAAATGTTATTTAACTGCATAATGGACATTTTATTTTATTTACATGTATTCTAATTTAATGGATTTCAGTTACTTTTGGAAACATTAGATAGTTAAAGAATGGTGGAAGCAAAGTAAAAACAATATTAAGTTTTAAATAAACATATGTATGATAAAATTATAAAAATCTTACATTGAATAAATTTATTACTATCAATATACCAAAAGTAGACATATAACACAAATTGGTCAGATTTCAGAAATGTCCTCCATTAAAGTTATTATCTGTCCCTGGTCAATATTATGCATCTAATTTTGGCCCATTATGTAAAAAGAAGAACTGTACCAATAAAACAGGATTAACATTATTTTTATTGGAATGATATAATTTTAATTTGTTTATTATCGATTTGATTATCATAAACAAAGATCTAGTATCTAATTTTGTCAAAATATTCTTGTAATTAAGGTTTAAAATTAGCTTATTTAGAAAAAAAAAACATATTTACTTAGTAGTGGGGGGAAAGGTGCTATATATGACATGATACATTTAAGTAAAATTGCTTGTAATTTTTAATTTATTCTTTTATAAAATCTCAAATTTATAGAGAACTCTATCAAAGTTCCCAACAGAAAATAAAATTTTTAAAACAAAAAAAAATGCTGAGTTAATATTGTGATAAATCATCTTTTCTTAACTATTATAAAAAATTGGCATATTTTTATTATTATTACAGAATTTTAAATATATTATCATAAATTTTCAGAATATCAATTTTGAATAATGTTAAGTGTTTTCTACAAACCAATATTGGAAGGTAATTACTTTTGACAGTTACTAACTTTATTAGTTTTAAAATCTATTCCCAGAGAATCAACTTTTTTTCTTTTACTAATTTAGTTTAGAATTAAAATCTAATTGAAAAAGACAGAATGTTTGAGCAATATAACTTCAAATCTTCCATGTTTTAACCACAGAGAGCAAACTTGTAAAGACTATTCATTAAATAATACAAAAATAAAACAATTAAATAGTTTTAAAATTATCAATTACATGCATAATTTTTATATGAAAATCATGTAAGACACAGAAACATTTGCATTCTTTTAAAATATATTTATTTTTCCATTTAAATTATAATTATGAGATTTGTCTCATTTGTTTGGCTAGCATTTACTTTTCAAAACATAATAACCTTATATTAATTATTTGCTTTTCATCTTATTTATTGGAGAGAATATTTCTTTGTATATATAATTACAATAAATGAACTCGCACTTCTGATATCATTTCATTTGTCAAATAAGCTTATGAATGCATATATGTTTGACTATGTGAATAACATATACAAAAAGTAGTCTTGATTTTTGATAATAAATAACAATTAGAGATAACTGGATAAACAAAAAGATCAAGTTATATAAAAACCATAGTGAATGATAGATGAAAAGCTTGAATTCTTTCTAATTTGAAGGTAATTTTAACTGATTATTCTTAAAAAAAATAAAATAATAATAATAATAATAATAAATTATATGAATAAGATATTTACATAGAATCATTATTTATTGCAATATCAAGATATAGAGCACAAAATAAGTAACAACTATAACTTTTTTTTAAAATAAAAATCTAATTATAGGGCTATACATATAAATAATTTAAATGAAATAATATAATTGAAAATTTTTATTAGCTTATTCTAAATATGATATTATTAAGATAGAATGCCTTATATAGTGATCATTAAATCCCTAATATGTCATTTGTGTATTGTAACCTTTTCAAATTTTTTAGTATTAAATTTTGAATTTGCAGTAAAATAATATTACAGTTGACTTTTTGATCAAGCACACACAGTATAATAGAAATTAATAAGATTAAATGCACTGTAAAACATGCAATATTTTATAATAGGAATAATAAAATAACATTTTGAAAGTTTATATCCCAAATTAAAATGATTTAGAATAATTAGTATAATTTTAGTTTATTACTTCAAGGTATGTGTATTTATTATACTTAGTTTAAATTTATAGAAATATTAGTTTAAAATTTTCAATTAATGTGATTTATATTAATATTTATAACATATGTTTTGAATTTATTGACTCTGTGTAATATTTTATTTTAAAGTATTTAAATAATATTATTATGAAATTTGAAATATTTCATTGACAAAAAAAAACCTTCTGGTTTCTTTAAGAAGATTCCCACATGTAAAATTGGTGGTTGTTCCCAAGAACAAACAGGTTAAAATATTGAGTGGAAATTGAGAAAGTTAATGTATCTATAGCAATGCTGACTTAAAAGTATGATGTAAACAGTATTATAAATAACTCAAAATTATAGAGATTATTGATTTCATTCATCTTACCTAGACATTTTTGTATGTTTTTGTGCTTTCAATTAATAATCATTTAATAATAGCCATTTCAAAAATACAAGATTAGAGCCAAAAAAAAACATTTGCTTTAAAGTAGTCACTTTTCAGAATTATCTGTAGTTCATATCATCTCAGATCATCATTATAAAACAAGAATGTATAGAAAATAGGAGGAATGTTTTAAAATTAATTCCATTGAAAAATGCCTATACTTTATTTACACAATTTAACCAATGTAAAGAGAAAATCAACTTATTACAGATAAAAAAAACTTATTGTTGAACACCTGCATTTAATAAGCCCTTTCTTTTAAAATATATAATTGCATCTTCTTAAAAGCGCTAAAAAAAAAAAAAAAAGCATCTGAAAGAAATAATTAACTCAACCTAAAATTCTTTGACAAGAAAAAAAATATCGAGCTAATTAATTCAATAGAAATATAGACTTTCAATTTTTTTTTTTTTTAAGTGTCATAGCATCGCCCGGGACGCGAACCCGCAACCCGGGCAACTGCCTGCAAGTGCAAGGTGGTCGCGCTGACCTCTCGACCACCAATGCAAGATTAAAGATTTTTATTTATCACTTAATTTTTTAAAAAAATTTTTTTAATTAAATGTAGAATCCGCATGACATATTATTATAAATAAATAAAAGATAACGTGCTCAATCTTGGATAATCAGGTATTTTATCATTTAAAATGTATATTTTGTATTGTTATATTATTTAAGTGACTGTTAGTGGTTTAAAATAAGATTGTTTTAAACTCTGTTTAAGATTAATATTTAAAACTATTTCCTATATGACATGGTGTTATATTAATCTTTAGAGAATAATTTCTGTTTTCCATGGAAATGAATTCTTCTTAGACTTTATATTGTATTGTTATATAGTAGACCCTATATTTGGGTCCATAACACCATGCGTACATTATAAAATTATATATATATATAAAGGATTTGATGTATAATAATATCCATATTTATACACTATAATGAAGTAATAAAAAATATATATTATATAAAAGAAATGCATATGGACAGAGACAAATGTTGTTATAGAGTAGAAATAAAAATTAAATAAAACATATGCAAGTGTTATAGTTATTTTATTCATAATATTAAGGATTAAAGAGTTATTTTATTCATATACATTTTAGATTTTTCTTAGGCAGCTTTATTTAAAACATTTAATTCATTTAACAACACATAGTAAAACCGACACAATACTTGAGATATAAGGATATATGAGTTTAATAAATTATTTAATATTCAAGAAAGATATCCAAAAAAAATAGTTACCATTTATATAGCTATTTATTATTATTATTTAATATCTTATTATCTCGTATTTTTATAGATATAATAAAGACCTCCACACTTCCCCAATTCTTTTCAAATTCATACAAATAAAGATATAATAAAAGACAAATGACCCCCAAGATGCATTTCGTGTTGAACCAGCACTCATCAGTTGGCCTTGGTCACTATCTCTCATATATATCTCTATTATATGCAAAGTATTTATGTAGAGTAAATTGTTACATTTTCATTTACCATTGTCAAACTCCCTCCACTCACCATTTTGACGCCATCCATTTCAAATAAATACACTAATGATTATTACTAATCATTTTCGAAACTAGAGATTATCTCTAGCACAGATATAATAAACTTTAAACCTTAGTTTAATATATCTAATTTTTTTAAATTTATACACACGGAGTTATTCACTTTTCTCTATCCTGTATTAACTGAAACACAGGCTTGTTATATACCTGTGGCTATATATATGTAATATAGGGTATATGAGCACAGACTTTCACACCACCCACCTCTCTCCACTCTATCTAATAACCCTGATACACCTAAACACATATATGCTGAAAAGATAAATAATCACCAATAAACGTACTTCATGCTAAACCAGCAATCATCAGTTGGTCCAGACTATCATCTTTACAGACATATATAGTATAAGTGCTCAGATATATATTAAGATAGACTATCCTCATAGTTTAATGGACAGGCTTCAATCCACTCCACACTCCAACTCTTCAACCGTCCATCCAATTGAAAATCTGATGATGGAATGCTCAAAGGCCACCCTGAGGCTGAGATTATTGTCACACCCATGTTGACCTAAGGTCAATCTGAACCCCACATGTACAGGACATAATCCATTTAATACATATGCAAGGATGGGCGACATCTCTATAATGTAATAACTGAAACACAGGCTTGTTATATACCTGTGGCTATATATATGTAATGTAGGGTATATGAGCACAGAAGAGTTGGAGTGTGGAGTGGATTGAAGCCTGTCCATTAAACTATGAGGATAGTCTATCTTAATATATATCTGAGCACTTATACTAAATATATGTGTGTAAAGATGATAGTCTGGACCAACTAATGACTGCTGGTTTAGCATGAAATACGTATATTGGTGATTATTTATCTTTTCAGCATATATGTGTTTAGGTGTATCAGTGTTATTAGATAGAGTGGAGAGAGGTGGGTGGTGTGAAAGTCTGTGCTCATATACCCTATATTACATATATATAGCCACAGGTATATAACAAGCCTGTGTTTCAGTTATTACATTATAGAGATGTCTGCCCATCCTTGCATATGTATTAAATGGATTATGTCCTGTACATGTGGGGTTCAGATTGACCTTAGGTCAACATGGGTGTGACAATAATCTCGGCCTCAGGGTGGCCTTTGAGCATTCCATCATCAGATTTTCAATTGGATGGACAGTTGAAGAGTTGGAGTGTGGAGTGGATTGAAGCCTGTCCATTAAACTATGAGGATAGTCTATCTTAATATATATCTGAGCACTTATGCTATATATGTGTGTAAAGATGATAGTCTGGACCAACTGATGATTGCTGGTTTAGCATGAAATATGTATATTGGTGATTATTTATCTTTTCAGCATATATGTGTTTAGGTGTATCAGTGTTATTAGATAGAGTGGAGAGAGGTGGGTGGTGTGAAAGTCTATCCTGTATGTAATATTGGGGAAATGTGGAGGCGTTTATTATATCTACAAAGATATTACATACGGGATAGAGGAAGGTGAATAACTCCGTGTGTGTAAATTTAAAAAAATCAGATATATTAATCTCTAACTGAGGTTTAAAGTTTATAACTGTGCTAGAGATAATCTCTAGTTTCGAAAATGATTAGTAATAATCATTAGTGTATTTATCTGAAATGAATGGCGTCAAAGTTGTGAATGGAGGGAGTTTGACAATGGTAAATGAATATGTAACAATTTATCTCGTATTTTTGTAAATAAAGCATATTTTATATGTTCTCAAATTAACCTGATTTTTCATATCTTTGCTTATTCACATCATCACGTGATTATGTAAACTTGTGCTCACACAACATTTTATATAGTTTTACTTTTATATAATTTTAAAAATTATACTTTTTTATTATTATTATTGCTGAGAATATTCAAATATGATTGGAGAATCAATGAGAGAGACAGAGAATACAGTTATTTCATAAATGATTTTTATTATCTACTATGTAGTTAGTTAAACATAAAGTTATTTACATAAGTTTTGTTATTACATTAATATCTTACGATTATATAAAGATTTATTTATTAAAGGATAGACTTGGTTCAATAAAACACTTTTTGTTATCTAGCTATATCTTAACGGATTTATTTAATAGTTTTGTAATTATTTGAAACTCTAAGAGTCTTGTTAACCTATCATCATCATCATAATCATACCATTATCAATCCAATGCAAGATGAAAGTCTTTCCTAAGTTCAATCCATCTACGATCTTTAGCTTCTCTTCTCCACATCTCCACATCACTCCTGCACACTTTCTTATTTCATCCATCCACCTAACATGTGCTCTCTTTCTGGATCTTTTACAATCTCTTGGAATCCAGTTTAAGATTTCAATTGTCCATCTATTATCATCTCTTCTAGCAATATGTCCAACCCAATTCCATTTCAACCTTTTAATTTTTTCAATGAAGTCAGTAATACCTGTTTGTTCTCTTACCCATATATTGCATTTTTGATCTCTTCTTGTTTATTGCAACATGCATCTCTCCATACTTCTTTGAGTAATCTGAAGTCTCTGTATTGCTCTTCTATTAAGTGTCCAAGTCTCAGATCCATAAGTACGAACTGGTAAAACACACTTATTAAAACCTTCCTTTTCAAACATATAGGCATATTTCCTTTTAGTATCAAGTTATTTCTACCAAAAGCACTTCAACCAAGTTTAATTCTATGATTAATTTCATCCATTATGTTTCCATCTGTATTAATAATCTTACCAAGGTATTTGTAACTGTTAACTTCTTCTAACTCATTATAATCAATCTTCATTTTCATATTTTGAGAAAAATCCATTAAACATTACATTAGACTTTTTAACATTTATCTTTAGTCCTATTTTCATCTGATAACTCTTGCAACATTTCCTGCAGCTCTAAAGCATTATTTGCAAAAACAACTACATCATCTGCAAAATATAAATGACTTAAATAATCTCCATTTTCTTTCACTCATTTAGCTTCCTATTTTAATCTACAAAATACTCCTTGCAGCACTGCTGTAAAAAGTTTTGGAGATATGAAGTCACGGTATCTTACACCCTTCTCAATGTTGACTTTCATAGTATCATTATGTAATCTAATTGTTTCTGTTGCATTTTTATAAATATTCTTTAAAACAGGAAAATATCCTGGATCTATACATGATGATCCAATGCTTTAATCACTGAAAAAATGTTTATAAAATCAAATGCCTTTTCATAATCCACAAATCCAGAACATCTTTTATCCTTTCTATAACTTCTCTCAATACCTGGATATGATCTACTGCACTAAAACCATTTTTAAATCCAGCTTGTTCTCTTGCTAGGTGGAAATCCAATGTTCTCTGTAGACAAATTGTAATTATCTTGGTAAAAATTTTGTATAAAACTGATAAAAGGCTGATAGGTCTGTAATTTCTAATAAAATTCTTTACCAACTTTTTTAAATATTAATATTAATACTGCATTCTTCCAATTATCTGGTATATCTTTATCATTTAGATATTTGGTATATAACTTTGCTAAAAAAAATTCTATTTCTTCACCTGCTTCTTTTAATATATCAATTGTAATTCTATCATTATCTGGAGCCTTTCTCTTCTTCATATATTTAATTGCATGTCTCACTTCTTCATTTAAAACTATGGGTAATTCAGAAGATGTAATAGATATAGGAAATAATTGTTCTTCATTACCATATAATTCTTGATAAAAGTCTTCTCCCCATGTCATGATATCATCTCTCTTTGTAGTAATAATTCCATCTTTTTTTCCTACTGCAGATATAAATTTCCTACCAATACCAAAATTTTCTTTTACCTTCTTGAGACTTTTATTATAATTCCATCTTTTTTTCTTACTGCAGATATAAATTTCCTACCAATATCAAAATCTTCTTTTACATTTTTGAGACTTTTATTTTCTTCTAAAGCTTTCCTTGCTAATTCACAATTATACTTTCTTATATGTTTTCAACTCTTTTCCGCACCATTTTACAAAATTTGAGATATTCAATCCTTTTTAATGCATCAATTTTGTATATCGTCATACTCCCTTCTTTTCTTCATAAATTCTCTAGTCTCAGTAGAAATTTTATTGGTCAATTGCTTCTTTTTTCTACAGCTATCTTTGATGCAGTTTTTAAAAGTGTGTCAGTTATTTTCATATTAATTTCATTCAAATCTGAATCATATTCAAAATCTACTAGTGCTTGAAACCGATTTGTAAGTTCTAATTTAAATTCATCAGAATGTTTCTGAAGATTAGGAATATCAACTGTAAATATTGTTTTTCTTAATAATTTTTGTCTCTCTAGTTTTGCATTAACATATATCTTACATCTTACTAATCGATGATCACTACCTGTGTTAAATTTATTAAGAACATTACAATCTTGAAATATGTATTTTCTGTTAGTCAAAATATAATCCAATTCTGTTGTACCTTCATTTGGATGCTTTCATGTCCATTTCTTTTTAACATTTTTCTCAAAAAAAGAATTCATAATATAAAGTTTTCATTTTTTTGCAAACTCCACAAATCTATGTCCTTTCTCATTTCTATTACCAGAACCAAAATTAACTACAGCACTTTCATCTTTCATTTGTTTACCAATTCTAACATTAAAGACTCCCATAACAATTTTAATATGTTGTTTCCTCTGATCAAATGCCTCTTGCACATCCATATAAAAATCTTCTATTACATCACTATGAGAACTTGTTGAGGCATAAACCTGAATTATCTGCATTTGGTATCTGCTATTAAGTTGTATAATTAATCTTGCCACTCTGTTCGATACACCATCAATCTCCACAATGTTGTTCTTCCACTTTGCATTTCCAATATTTGTGCCTTTATAATAGAGTACATGTCCACTTTTTAAATCAATTGTCTCTTCACCTTTTCTTCTAACTTGTGTAAGTCCAATAATGCCCCAAACCTGAATTATCTGCATTTGGTATCTGCTATTAAGTTGTATAATTAATCTTGCCACTCTGTTCGATACACCATCAATCTCCACAATGTTGTTCTTCCACTTTGCATTTCCAATATTTGTGCCTTTATAATAGAGTACATGTCCACTTTTTAAATCAATTGTCTCTTCAGTTTTTCTTCTAACTTGTGTAAGTCCAATAATGCCCCACTTAATATAAGATAGTTCTTCTTCTAATTCTTGCAATCTTCCTTCACTTGAAAGTGATCTGAAATTGTAAGTACCTAAATAAAAAGTCATCCTCAAATAGAAGTCTGGATCCACAGTCAGGGATTCTTAGCACCCTCTGCCTTTGGCTATCAACTGCTGCCTTGGTTGGTGACTTAACAGCCTCCTGGAAATAAGGGCCATGATTTATTTTTGTCTGTCATAATTCTATATATGTATTAAAAAATATTTATTATTTAGACAAACATTCATTTTGCCTTACCAGGCAACTGAGAAGAAAGACCATGGTGTTTCTTGATTTTAAACTCAAAGATAAAAAGCCAATAAACTCACCATGCTGGATAATGCATGTTGGTGAGCAGCCCATCCATGTTTATATATAAAAAATCATATAGTAATAACAGCCGCAATGACAAGAATGTATGGAGTGGACATTAGGAATTTGCCCTGCTCAGTTCCTTTAAGGACTCCAAGAGGAATCAAAGGGTCTCCTTTCAGTTAATAGCAAACTACAGCCACAACGACAAGAACGTATAGAGTGGACATTAGAAATTTGCCCTGCTCAGTTCTTTTAAGGACTGCAAGAGGAATCAAAGGGTCTTCTTTCAGTTAATAGCAAACTCCTTTCTGCAGCCTGTAATAGATACAGGAGGTGCATGTTCTTTATTACTATATAATTCTTGATAAAAGTCTTCTAACCATTTCATGATGTCATCTCTCTTTTTAGTAATAATTCCATCTTTTTTTTCTTATTGCAGATATAAATTTCCTACCAATACCAAAATATTGTTTTACACTCTTGTGATCATTTTCACCTCTTTTCCACACCATTTACTCGAGATATTCAATTCTTTTTAATGTATCATTTTTGAATATCTTCATATTCCTTCTTTTCTTCATAAATTCTCTTGTCCAGGTAAAAATTTTATTGGTCAATTGCTGCTTTTTTCTACCAACTAACTTTATTGCCATTTTTAAAAGTGGATCAGTTATTTTCATATTTAATTTCATTCAAATCTGAATCATGTTCTAAATCTACTAATACTTGAAACCGATTTGTAAGTTCTAATTTAAATTCATTACGTTTCTGAAGATTAGGTATATCAACTGTAAATATTGTTTTTCTTAATAATTTTTGTCTCTCCATTTTTGCATTAACATGTATTTCCTGTGTTAAATTTATTAAGAACATTATCTTAATAATTTTTGTCTCTCCATTTTTGCATCAACATGTACTTCCAGTGTTAAATTTATTAAGAACATTACAATTTTGAAATATATATTTTCTATTAGTCAAAATATAATCCAATTCTGCTGTACCTTCATTTGGATGCCTCCATGTCCATTTTTTCTCAAAAAACGAATTCATAATATAGTTTTTCTTTTTCTGCAAACTCCACAAGTCTATGTCCTCTCTCATTTCTATTACCATAACCAAAATTACCTACAGTACTTTCATCTTTCATTTGTTTACCAATTCTAGCATTAAAGTCTCCCATAAAAATTTTAAAATGTTATTTATACTGATCAAAAACCTTTTGTACATCCATATAAAAATCTTCTACTACTTCATCATTATGAGCACTTGTTGTGGCATAAACCTCAATTATCTGCATTTGGTATCTGCTATTAAGTTGTATAACTAATCTTGCCACTCTGTCCGATATACCATCAATCTCCACAATGTTGTTTTTCCACTTTTTATTTATAAAGAATCCTACTCCACTTGTATTTCCAATATCTGTATCTTTATAATAGACTACATGTCCATTTTTTAAATCAATTGTCTCTCCACCTTTTCTTCTAACTTCACAAAGTCCAATAATGTCCCATTTAATATAAGACAGTTCTTCTTCCAATTTAAGCAATCTTCCTTCGTTTGAAAGTCATCTGCAGCTGTAAGTACCTAAATAAAAGTCATCATCAAACAGCAGCCTGGGTCAACAATCAGGGGATTCGTAGCACTCTCCGCCTTTGGCCACCAACCACTGCTTTGGTTGGTGACCCTACAGTCTCCTGGGAATAAGGGCCATGATTTATTTTGGCCTGCCATAATTGTATATATATTGGAAAAATATTTATCATTTACACAAACATTCATTCTGCCATATCAGGCAACTGAGAAGAAAGACCATGGTGTTTCTTGATCTTAAATTCAGAGGTAAAAAGCTAATAAAATCACCACGCTGACTAATGTGTGTTGGGAGCAGGCCATCTATGTTCGTATACTATATGAATAATCACATAGACATAACAGCTGCAATGACAAGAACATATGGAGTTAACCATTATATTTGGTCTGTTGGCTAAACCCTATCTGTTATATATATATATATACTTTTTTCTTGTGTAATGTAACCATATATTTTAGTGTAAAATATAATAATTGATGTAACTAATATAAAAAATTTTTCTTTCTTCTTTTGGTGATTTGATTGGCTTGAGCTGCACCTTGAACTTTTTTAGATTTTTTATATTTATATTTTATTTCAATTCAAAGTAAATTTTTTTTTTTGTTAATATAATTTTTTCAATACATTTATATAATTTAAAATGTATCTTATAAAATATGAAAGGTTTTATATATATCTAATATCTAAATTAGTAATGAAAATGGGATCAATATCAGAGATGCATGAGACTGGTTTCTAATTTTCATTTTACTTTATTGTAAAATAGAGATTAAAGTTTCTGGAGATGTCACATTAAAACAAAAATGACAAAAACCATAAATGAAAACTATGTAAATTATCATAATACTAGGGACAATATTTCTACATTTACTATTACAGTTATTAATGGGAGTGGTATTTTAGAATAATTTAAATAGTAGATTAAGGAGTAATAATTTAAATAGTGGATTAAGGAGTAACAAATATGACAGATATTGTTCTGAAGTATCTTCATCTCTCATGCATAAAGATCTTATAGTAACTACATATGCACAGTTTATGCTCTAAGGAGATAGATGGAGGCGAGCGAGATGCAGATGGTGTGGCTCAGTGAGCCTATACTGCACTGGCAATCAAACAAAATCGATCATATTCTGGGCCAATTCAGAATTCTTCCATATCAACTGTCTAACTCAGGCATCCTCAGGTGTTGCAATATTGATCAGCAAAAAATTAGACTTACAGAAAAGCAAAACTTTATATTTAAACAAAAGCATGCTAATAGTCGAACTAACCATCTGTAATATGTCCTTAATTTTAATTAACATTCCATCTCAAGTAGGGTTCTGCGCTGGCCTCAGAGAATTAATGCAGTATTGGCTTCAGTAGTGTCGCCTGTTATCCTATTTGGGGATTTCAACATGGGATACTAATGGTTCAGTGCTCAACAGGGTGCTGCTACGTGGGGAGGGATGATTTCCCATTGGTGCCTTTTCCTTCTACACATGGCAGCACAAATTTTTAATACATCTCTTATTCTACAATCCTGAACTTATCACAGCATGAATTCATGCTAGACTAAAAATAGTTCCCTTTTTAGACCACCTGGCCATGTCAATCTCGCTACAATTGGATCCTTTATCACTGACACCCATGAACCATACCAAGACCATCAGGCTCCTCAACAAAGCTAATATACCAAAGTGGATAATCTCAGAGGCATATATACTATTCTAGAAAATCCAGCTCCAAACACTACCATCACTTCACGCTTGGTCGGCCTTTGTTGGGATCCTAAGTTCCATCATAAACAACTTCACCAGGAGGTCAATGGGTCCCTACAGCTGCTTCAGGAGCTGAAAGCCATTGGAAGAAGGGTCAGTATCATCTACAGACACCTGTATTGGAGATCCTAAGTCTCAAAAAGCAGTATAGGGATGCTTGCCCAATATACAGCAACCAAAAAAGCCAACATTTACTTACCAACGCAGCCCAACTAGACCAAAAGTTATCTATGATGGGTGATTGGTGCCACAAAAAGACCAACACTATCTTTGATCATTGTTGACAACTACCATTACACAGGAAATGCCATACTTAATGAACTCCATCAGTTCTTCAGAGATGCAACTTCAACATCAGTGACATCTAGTGTGATAATGATGAACCAGAAGATCATGGCATATCTGAAGAGCAAATCATCAACTGCTGTCTTACCCTGAACACATTCATCCAGGTCCACATGGCATTCCTTGTTTGGTATTAATTCATTTAAGTAAATTTACTACTCCAGTGGTACGAGGGGTCACTGATACACTCGCCAGGCAATTTCAGAATATTTCTGACCTGTACTCAATTTCCCTTGTGTCATTTATCAAGAAACCCATCAACCCATCACCACTCTCCAATATCTGGCCAATTTCCATAACTCCATTATTGATTAAAATCATAGAATCCCTTGTTAAGGATAAAATACAGCAGCATTTGCTCATGAAGATTTCTAAGCACCAGTTCACCTGCAAAGACTCATCCACCACTGAAGCATTATGGCTCTTCATACTAATGGTGGAACACGTAAGATCTCAGAAAAAAGCAGGGCCAATCATAGTCCAGCTAGACTTTGCTGCTGCATTCAACTCACTCGTGCCAGCCAGATTATTTTTACTCCTGAGACACTACGGAATTCCTTTGGTTTATATAAAGATTATTGCAAATCTTCTACTGAACAGGATCTATTAATACATTGCTTGCTGGCTCTTTGGCCTCAGATTTTATACCACATCTGCGTATTCCCCAGGGGTCTCTGCAAAGCACCCTTTGCCTTATTACCTATGTTAACCCCCTGTTGGAAGAGGTGGAACAGTCATAACCAGGAGTTTATATGCTGGCACTCAGGGAGATCAAATATGTATCCTAAGTGGATGATATTACCATCATCCTTCCAACACAAAAATTCTTGCCAAAACTGTTTAAAATACTGGATCACTGCACCACTAAATACAACATGGCAATTAATCATTCCAAATCAGCAATATGGAAGGTGTACACTGGTGCCATCATTCAATCAAGGTTCACAAGGGGCCTCAAAAGCTCCTGGTCTTCCCTGTGGTGATATCAAAAGGGGCCATGAGAAAAGCAATTCAGAAAGACATTCTTCAAAAAACCAGAAAAATCCAATGCTATATCAAGGATCTCCTTGTCACTCCCAGAAAAGGTGACACTATTTAACATGATGGTGTATTCACAAATTAATTATTATCTATTCACAAATTAATTATTATCTACCGTTCTTCAAGCTGACCAGCTTCTTCCAGAGCTCTATAATCTCAATCTGCACCAAGCTTCCGTGTAAGAGTGAAAGTGTCTGCATCAAACCTTAGGATCTCGATGGACTTGGTCTTTCATGCAATAAACATATGGTATACCCATAGGGTTCTAACTACTCTCAGAATAACCTATTCAAAAAGGTGTAATAATCAAACAGAGAATTTGGTGGAGCACACAGGAATACCACCACCAGTGCCAGGCAAGTGGATCACTGACCTTAAAACTACCTTCAGAGCTTATTTCCTATCTCTAACCAGATAATTCAAATCAAAATCTCCTACTAGGACACATACAGACACATTTACCCTAATCAGAGCAAAATGCCAACAAGGTTAAGGCTCACAATTAAATCATTGCTCAGGAAATCAAGATACTGGGGCTTTGAGCTGAAATTTTTAGATTTCATGACAAAATACAACCTCTTTTCATTACCTATGCAACACTTCTTAATAATTAGAAGGGAGCACAGTAAAATAGGCACACTATGTGAACTTTGAAATGAAGAAACTCTGGAACATATGTTCTACCACTGCTCATTCCTATTTCAAGAAAGAGTAAAGCTCACTGTCCCACTAAAAAAAAGAGATGTACTTTCGATAGGCAGAGCATTAAAAAATGGAAAATTTACCATGATTAGATTAGCAACTTATTTCCCCTTTGCCCTGTAGCTCACGAAATGTCAGTTAAAATTTAAATCAAACACTCATAAGCCTTGGACAATCTACAAAGAAATTACCTGCAAACTTAAGAAGAGATAATCTGCTGGTGCCCGAATGGCTCTATGCTGAAACCTGGGAGCAGCTGACCCTAAAGAACAATAAGACAGTATCTTAGAGATCATCATCAGATGATCTCTGACTTACTATCATTACTATACCTAATCGGAATGAAGGCAGTGCCAAGGCAATGGCAGACTGCTACCCAGAGATACCATCACTATAAAAGGTTACCTACAATCAGTTAACATCTCAGAGACTAACCTCAAATTTCTCAGATTCATTACTAATTCAAATAACAAAATAGAATGGCATTATATTCATGTATGAATCATGATCTCATAACAACAAAGAAGGGTACCTCAGAAACTTTTCCAGAAATCAAAACTTTCCCTGGCTATCAGAGCAACGCTGCATTATCACCAAGATGATGATGATACCTCAGAAATGCTTCAAAGATTGGCAACACTGCCAACTGATTTCTTTATTATGTACTATGAGGCCAAAATTAGCAACTCTTAAGATGACGATGAGGCAAAGCCTAAGAACTTGCTCAGAAAAGCAATTTTCTGTTAATAAATATATAATACAATGTATGATAAGATGTGACACTTGTATTTTCCTTAATAATAAAAAAAAGTTTGTTTTATACAATAGAAAAAATATTAATGGAAGATGTGACACTTGTATTATCCTTAATAAAAAAAAAAGTTTGTTTTATTTATTTATTTTTTTAAATAAAGTTTATTTTATACAACAGAAAAAGTATTAATGGATGATTTATTTTAAAAAATCCAAGCATTTAAGTTTTAAATATTAACACTTTAATTTTTGTATAATAAATCTGTTAATAAATGGTAGAATTAATTAAAATATTTTTTATAGTTAACAAAATTAAACAATTCATGGAATATCAAATATAAGATCATTTATATGCTTAATAAATCTATTTGTGATTGGAGTGAATGTGTCAACAGTATTAATATGAATAAATGTAATTTGAGATATGAATTCATTAATCTTGTCACTTTATTAATGATTCTTTAAAAATATAAATAAATAATAATATCATTAAAAAAATCATTATGTTGTGAGTTTATTTGCAAACCCTTGTTGCTTATGGATACTATTTTTTTTAGTATTTGTTTAGAATAGAGAATTGTTTTTTTTTTAATCAAGAAAATAATGAATTTATTAATAATTCTAGAAAAATAAGAATATTTATAAGAGAAATTTTAGCATGTGCTGTTGGATATATAAAAATAATGTCCAATAACCAAGCATGTAAAACTACAATATATATCTTGAAGTAAATCATTCAATTATTAGTACTTACGTTGCATCAAATCACATAATTATATCAAATGCATTTTGTCATTCTGTTAATTATAAAATTACAACACTGGTTGTTTTTTGAACTAAAAATTTAGTTTTATAACCTGACATTCTTGTAACAGCAAACCCTTGTTGCTTATGGATACTATTTTTTTTAGTATTTGTTTAGAATAGAGAATTGGTTGTTTTTTTTCAATCAAGAAAATAATGAATTTATTAATAATTCTAGGAAAAATAAGAATATTTATAAGAGAAATTTTAGCATGTGCTGTTGGATATATATAAATAATGTCCAATAACCAAGCATGTAAAACTACAATATATATCTTGAAGTAAATCATTCAATTATTAGTACTTACGTTGCATCAAATCACATAATTATACCAAATGCATTTTGTCATTCTGTTAATTATAAAATTACATCACTGGTTGTTTTTTGAACTAAAAATTTAGTTTTATAACCTGACATTCTTGTAACAATATTTGCATTAGTAAAAAAATACAATGTAGTTGACAAAAACAGTTCACTTAAAAAATTAATGATCACATTTTGTATTAAAGTAAGTCATAATAATGGGATTTAAAAAATAATAAGAAAAAAGGATTTACTATAAATAAAATGTTAAATATTTTTTACAATATGTACTTGGAAATGAATAGTTTAATATTAAAATTAATGTTCAAAGAGCTAATATATTTTATAAATTGCAGTAATATATATAGATGAGATAGATAGAGACATCCAACAGTTATTTTAAAGTATTTTGGCAATGAGATGAAATTTTTTTTAAAAATTTCCCCTCCTTTATAATGAAAAGAGTACCGGCAGTTAAAGAGAAAAAATAGTTATTAAAGATACAAATCAGATGATGATGATAATAATAATAATGTAATTTGTGGTTTTAAACCATTAAAACATCACATAATCACATTTTCTTATGCTTTCACAAGCTGTTAAGACTGTAGCAATTTTTTTCATCCACACCTAATTAATATAAGTTCTAGTAATCAATAGATGCTAGAAAGTAGTGCATAATAATCCTTATCCAATGGCTAGTTATCCAGTATTCCCACATTGGTTTCAAGTTTATGCTTTATACAATAAAAAGTCTTGGATTTGGTAGAAGTACACCTAAATCTTTGGGAATAATATGCTTCCTCTCCAGTATTTACCTTTATCTTTTGTCGTAATCATAAAGCTATTAGTCCAAATTGAAAAAAACACTCATGTTTTCAATTCAAGCTAATTTGCCTGCATATTCATACAGATCTAAAACCACACTCAAAACTATTCCTTGATGAAGGTCATTAGCTAGAAACTAGTTTGAAGGCTAATTAAGTGGCCAATTAAGATTATTGTGTGCAACTTTCAAAAGCATCTACTGATTATTAGAGCTTAAACTAGATACAATTATTGGGTGAAAAAAGTTGCTATTGTTTTAATAGCATTGTAATCATCAAAAAGAATGATCATGTGATCTTTTAATGATTTAATACCAATCCTAGCCAGAGGATAATGGTACTATGGCTTATTAAAAATGCCAAAGACACTATATATATATATATTAAACATGTTTAAAATCTGTATAACTATAAAGGCAAATTAGCTTCAATTAAAATCATTAGTGTTTTCAGTTTGAGCTAATAGCTCTATAATTAAACCAAAAGATAAACGTGAATGCTGGAGAAGAGGTGCATTCAGATTCAGATGCAATGTTGTCAGATCCAAGACTCTTCATTAACGAAAGCATATACTAGAATCTAGTCTAAGAATATTGGATAGCTGAACACTAGTAAGGGATTATTATGCACAATCTTCTAACATCTATTGATTACTAGAGATTGCATTATGTGGAAATATTTGCTATTATTTTATTTCTGGTTATTGTTTTTATATATAATTGACACTTGTGTAAAGAAAATACAAATATAGTCAAATTTCAATGAAAAAAAGGTTCCTTGAAAAATGATGGTGATGATAATAATAATCAAATGATTTGTAATTTAAGAGTCTTGAGGGCTAAAGATCCATGGATTGCAGTATTGTCACTATTGATACTCAAACTCATATAAATTCTTGAATGACAAATTATTCAATTATTATTATGATTTAATATTAAGAGTTGCCAAAACATGTAATTGATTATTTTAATTAGCAAAAAAATTAATCTTTAAAAAAGTGGATTAATTTGATTGATTTAAACTAGTTATTTGTGTCCAAAGATAAACAAGTCTTTTCAAAAAAACTTAACAATGATAGTTCATTTGATTGACAATTAAAAACTAAATTATATAACAATCAATTTTATGATATGCTGACAAGGTAAGTTCAAAATTTAACTTTGAACTCTCTAACTTATCAATACAATAGCTCTAATAAGAATATTAAAAATATAAGAAAGGGATTTAAATTGAATGATTTATAAATTCAGCTCTCACTTCTAAACATTTCAGGTGGGCTGATATAATTACATTTCAGTTAAGAAATAAGATGATTGGAGTGACAGCATCCTGACAGATTGAACACTACTGTTTAACAGTGCTTGTGAAAAAATACAATAGTAATAAGAAAAATAAAGAATGTTTTAAATCTGGTCTATATCTAACAGCATTTCTAGGAAGAAATATCTTGATTAGGAAACTAATATAAATGTAAATTTTACATAGTATATCTGGAAAAAAAACTTATCAAAGTTGAAAGATCATAGAGCCCATTATTGGAAGTGTCTTTATTACAATAAGTTTTAAGTGCACTTATTCTGTTCAAAACACGTTTATATAAATTTCTCTAAAGTAAATAAATATATAACTATCCTTTTTAGAAAGATAACTTTTTTCTTCACATAGTTTTAAAACGTTTTAGTCTTGTTATTAATATTTATAATTATGTTAATTATTATTTTTTATAAAATTGAAATGCAAAAAAAAGTAATATATATATATCAGAGGTATCCAAGACATTGACTGCAAGGTCTCTCTGGAAGTCAACCTCATGATTTCTTTTTTTTTTTTTTTTTATAAAATTTGCATCTAATTTATTTTAATATAATTCTAAAACAATAATTTTCTTTTTTTTTCCTTCAATTTTTTTTAAAATTCAGGACCAGCTTTAGAAAATAATTATTCATAGATAATTTAAAATTGTAATTTTGTAAATATTTTATAAAGTGACATGGACAAATTATAACACTAGTGGGAGCTGAAGTAATTTAACCTTTTGTCTGATGAATTTTTTTATTGGCCAGGTTGAGTAAAAATTTGAGTGATTTGATTTGTTAAATATGGATCTAGCCAGTTTCCTTTCTGAAATATAGAATTGTTTTAACTTAGCTTCTAAAAATTAAATTATTTTACACCCAAATTGCTTAAATGTAATGAAAAATTTAAAATAATGTTAATAACTGAAGAAAAATATATGATAAATAGCCTGCAGTAAAACAACGGAATTATATTTCAAACAATCATTATGTGAAAACACCGATGATTTCTTGTGTTTTAAAAATTACGAAAGCTGATTATTCACTTATTTTATCTTGCCTTCATCTAAAATTAAATATTTTAAATAAAAATCTAAATCTAGTCACATTATTAGTCAATATAATGTAAAATGTAATAATAAAATTCCTAAATATTTATGAAAATAGTTGCATTTTGCTAGTATCAATGAATGTCATTGATATGCAAATAGCAGTCAATGTTATTCACTTGTCTTGAATAGTAGTCCAGTGCTATTCACTTTTCCTTGATTATTCTTCTTGTAACATTTAAAAATTTTTGAATCAAAGTTTATATTTAGGTAAATTAATAAAAAAACTTAATTATGAATGTAAAAAATTATGAGAAATATATCTATTTGCATTCAAAATCCATTACAAAAGCATAAAACATTTTGCTTTGATTTCTGACTTTGACAGTGCTTTGTGGCATTTTATAAGAGAAAAGAGGTGGGACTATATAGAATAGACCACAATCAGAAATTGATTTTTTGCAAAAAATACTACCAATAGTGATTTTTTTTGGAATTAAAATTTAAATACAGATAAAGCTATGAATTTATGATAAAATAAGCATAATAGCGAAAATGTGACCAAAAATGGCCAATAGATGGCTCAAAATTTTTCTGGTTTTAGTTCAAAGTCCTGAAAAAAATGTACTTGCCCTCAGATACACACTTTCATGAAAAAAGTCACCCCCAATGTTTAAAAGTTTAGCCACCTCTGGTATATATGATAGTATTAATCTAATATTTATATAATAGTAATTTATTAAAAAAAATAGTAATTTATTAAAAAAAACATTGTCAATATCTGTAAGAAAAAGATATTTCTATTGCAATTATTTTTATAAAGATGAATTAAAGTAGAAACATTGTATTGAAGAGGTTGTGGCCTATTCATTTTATTTTTCATTGTTTTTTTTATTATTATTCAAATTTTGAGAAATTATTAAATGCATTTCTGGAATACAGATTTCAGAAATGTTGTAATATTGATGGATGTCATTATAAACATCTATGAGATTAAATGTGAATCAATCAATATGGTAATTCTACTTTGGACTTACTGTGTATGTAGAAAAGCCTCATGATATTATCATTAGTGTATCATTAACTACTACTGCTCACATGTCATAGATTTGAATTATTTTCACAGAGCTAATCTATAGGCAGTCCAGCTAAGCAATACAATTGTCATTTGGGGAATGATTTGACCACTCTTAGCTGAAGAAAAAAGTAAAAAAAAAATATTATAAAAACCCTCACCACTGACAGCAATTAAATAATATAATGTTTTTCTTTTCTTTTTTTCTTCCTTAGTGAAGTCCTTATTTTACAGTTAGCTATTTTATCCCATATAAATTGTAACACTATATTTTAACATCTAATTCAATAATAATAACTATAAACTAAAAAATTGTATTGGCTTATCAATTAAATCAAACATTGATGTTTATTACTGTTATTGTGATAAATAATAAGATTGAAAGTAATATTCACATTTTCTTGAATACAATCACCTAAATTATCCAAGATGTTTCCCTACAGATTTTTATCAAATACAGCATTCCAAAAAATATGCATTTCAACCTTTTTTCAAAAAAAGTGGTTAATATTGAATGATAAATAAACACATGCACATAAAATCAATGTTAGAGGGGGGAAATACACAGGATAAAAAAATGCTACATTAGCTACAATAAAATAAAGTATTTTAAATAATATTAGTACAATTGTAATTTGATTATGATAGATACACTTAGTAATAATAATAGCAAATTTTAACACTATGTTTAAGCACATGCACAAGTTTGTTTTAAAACATAGTCAACTTGAAATGATATAATCATAAAATACTTAAAATAATTTATTCTTAGTGTTAACCATTCCATCAAATATTCCCACCTATCACACTTTGAATAGAACCTAATGAATATTCTGTTAAACAGTACACCATATTGCATACTTTTATTTTACAATTAAAGCTTTTTTCTATATATTATATTAATAATTTGTAATTTTTGTAAGATATATTTAACTTTTCTAATGTTTATACCTAAAAAAATTAACATTTCAAACATATGAAAATAAATATCTAAATGAAGTTCTTACTTGAAACAGTAGAGTATTGAACATAATTACCTATTCAAAAAGTTAGAAGAATGAAATATCAGATATTAGAACTTTATGTTATTAAAAAAATGATATATTTAAAATTAGTTATTATCAAGGAAACAAAAAATATTATAAAAGTTAACAAATTATTTATTATTAAAATTTTAAAGAATATTTTACTTACAGTTTTCATAAAAGCAATTTTTTTTCTGGTCAATAAAGGCTGCTTTCAGTTCCCATCACAAACTTTCTAACATTCTAAGAGTAGTCTTTTTAAAAATAAAATGTTTTAGAAGACAAACCCCTACAAATGATGTAGTTTTTTTTTTTTTTCATATGTCATAGCATCTGCCGGGACACGAACCCACACCCGTCTACAACCAACTACTTGCTTGCATGGCGGCTGCGATACCTCTCGGCTAACAACGCAAGACATGATGTAGTTTTTGGTTTAATAATAAGTCTTTTACAAAACGATTGCATCATAATCATTAACAATTACTGAAAATCACATTTTCCTCTTATTTAGCCTCAGGATAAAATAATCTAAAGCATCAGCCAATCACAAATGTCATTTATAAATCACTTACAAGAGAAGGTGCTGCCAAACACACACAAGTCTGTATAATGCAACATCTTTAGGTTTTTGTTGCAACATCAGAGAAAAAAAAAGTTACAAACCATCACATATGATAATATAAATTATATATATGCTTTAAAACAATGTAGAAAAGTAGTGATTGCAGTGAAACTCAGAGTATAGATACTGAATAATCTATAAAATAGGCTTATTATTATTATTATTATTATTATTATTATTATTATTATTATTATTATTAAAAAATGAGTTTTAACATAAATAAAACAAACCATTTAGTTTAATATTTATTATTATAAGTTATTTTTATTTGTGAAATAAATAATTGCGTATTTTATTTTAATTATTAATGGATGTAGTATGGTAGTTTGCTCTTCAAAATAATATTTAACTCTCATTTTAAATATTTCTGTCTCAAATTTGGTGCTTTAAATTTGTGAAACTTTCACAACTCACCTACTTCCAATCATTTTCTGGCAATGAGAGTTGAATTTTCCCATTCAAATACAAAAAGTGAAATATTGTGGGCACAAAATTATGAAATCACTAATCACATGGGAGTATGTTTATCATTCATTAATGAATATTTTGATCTGCTATGAATTTTTAAATTTGCTTATGGAATGCTACAGTTTATGATAACACTGTAATGAGTATACATCTCTTCTCTAAAGATTAAAATCACTTATTTTGAATTATACTGGCTACATCAACTTCAAGTCTCTAATGAATAGTACAAAATTTATAAGAATATATGGATCCATATATGATTTAATTTTATATTTGTGAAAACTACCTACAACAATAGATAAGTCTTATAAACAAATTGGAGACAAGAGATTAATGAATCGCTTGGTCTTATCTTTTGTGACAATGACCTAAACTCTAGTTGGACATTATAAAATTGACTGGAAGAAAGGAATCAATAAATTGCCGCGTATTATATAGGTGGAAAGCTATTTAAAACCTTGGATAGTCTTGTAATACTGATTTAACCGATGCATTAATATTTGTCTGATACCACATGACGGACCATAAGAATCCAAAAGACAATGGATTTATATTCAGTGGTATTGTACCTTCATAAATATACCTAGTGATGTTATCATTCATGAGAGCTACTTCTTTAAACTAATTAATTAATTGCTACATCAATATATGCAGGTATATGAATAAATAATTGATTTGTTAAATGCTTTGGAGACTCACTATTGATTAATTTCTGCATCTCAGCCTCAAACAATTAATTATACCCTTATCTGAATTAAGTGTGTTAAATGCATGTTTGTGGAATTTATCACTTTATATAAACTCCAAATAATATTTTGATATGATTGAAATAATTAAAAGTGCTCTGGATAAATTTTCTCAGACGTTTGTTTAATGATTGTAAATTATAAATTTTATACATTTCTTATAGTTAATTAAGTTGTTTAATGATTTTAATATTTTGAAATTATTATGTATTTTCAAAGCAACCTTTATTATACTTAAGATTACAAAACAATTTTGGGTCTCCTTCCCAGTTACAGAATACAATATATACCTGGGTCTCATTTTATGCTGTAGGTAGGTTCCTCAGAAAACGTGCACAAAAGAAATGGGGGATATGTACTATAATTTTCCAAAAATTGCATAAAAACAAAGCAACAATGTAAAATTACTTTAAAATTTGCATAAAAAAAAAAGAAAGAAAATAAAATATGACTAATAAAAAAATTTCAAATTTGAAAAAAATTGATACAAGACAAACTTTTTTACTTTTTTTTATTAACTACAGTATTTAATTTTATTCAAAACAATATATTTTTATGTGTAATTTACATTTTCTTCATACATGTACAGTATTTTAATCATTATTGCTATTTGAGACATCAGATTCGTTATGATGTGATGTCATGTGAGGTACTGTAGCTTCGCCTTAAACGAAGTCAAGAGGAAATACAACTAAAACATTTTCCAATCACTGTTGATCCTTCCCATTTCGCTAAGCGATCTAAAATTGAAATTTTTATTTCAAAAGAAATTCATTTTCTTGGGTGTTTTTTTTTCTCTCCGTTAGAGTAAACTAAAAGTTTAAAATAAAAATAAGAACTTAAACTTACGATAATAAAAAGACACCGACTCACTACTGCTGGCAAAATTTAATTAAAACTAACAATTAAAAATTAAATTCTTATTTTTGTATTTAATTTTTTAATTTTCAATTCCATTTAAAAATCAAATTTCATCGTTTCACGTCATATTAATTTCAGATCACGTTACGTAATTTTTAAATTGTTAATTACAATTAAAAATCAGATTTTAATTGTCAAAGTTAATTGTGCCCACCACTGTTACTCATCTTTTAAAAATAAACTTGTGGACACTAACTGATTAATTGATTACATACTTTTTAAAATATATATATATAATGTGATTTAAAATGCAAAAATAACAATATGCATAGTATAGGCATCTATAACATTTGAACAGATTTACATTATAATCTTGTAAAATGTAATATAAAATGGGAAAATCCTGATTTTAAGTGAATTATGAATTTCTTTATTGCATAAAATCTATTACATTACTATTATAAAGTGCTGAAAATATTGAAATTATTTGATGGAAGTCGAACTCCGATAATGCGCTATTACTTCAAATATGACATAAATGCGTAAAATTTATAATATTTAAAGTAATAGCACATTATCAGAGCTAGACTTCTGATCTAATAATTTTTATTGCATAAACGAAAACCGCATACAAAGATATTAAGAAGAAACAAGAATCGCATAACTTCAAAATCGCATTAAATAAATCCACATAAAACGAGACCGGATGTATTCAACTTTCAAAGTTAACTCAATTATTCCCTAGGTTTTGAAATTATTATTATTATGATTTAATAAAAGTTCTCCAGGAAAAAAATATCAGAATGATACCGCTCATACATTGTATTTATTAGTAAAATCGGATAAATCTATGTGTTTATATATGTATTGGAGATCAGTTGTATTTAACTTTAAGCTAATATAAATATGTTACAGCTCCATAATGTAGTTTTATTGATCCCTTAAATCAATCTCAGGTTTTTCTATAATAAAAGATATCTAGAATATACAGTAAAATAATTATAAGTTTACCCTCCTTATTTTGTCCAAGAGGTGCTCATGTGAGTTAATGGGGAAAATATGGTGTATTGAATTTATCCTTCTGGCATTGCTAATCTTAAATATTATAGTCAGTTGAACTCAACTCCTAACAATATATATATTGTAACTTAATTAAAGATCGTTCAAAAGATATTACCATACCTGAGCAAAGGAGTCCAAATATCATAATATTTAAAAGAAATAAGTAAATTATTAACAAATTATTAATAACCATTGTATTTTGACTCAGGTATATGGAAAATCTCATGAAGTGAGTACACTAGTAATTCAATAAAATATAACTCAGGTATACAGGCAGTAGATCTTATCCCCTTTCATTTCTTGGTTTGATGTTAAGTGCATGTTTAAACAAATACTAAGTGAAGATGGTCTAGCAGGGCGCCACTAGATTATCTGAATCTAGACACGGTTATATCTGATAACCTTGCACATGTACCGGGTTTGAATCCCTTCTTGGTACTTTATTTATAATAAAATGGAAGATTTTGCTTTTTGAGCCATATCACTATAAGCACTAATATTTAGGTAAAAGTAAAACACCTTTAAACCAAAGTGGAGTATATTAGACATAAATCATTTCTCAGATCTTAGCATAACAAATGTGTTTCAATAGTTTTGTAAGTTTACTAGCTCAGATTATATATAACTAATTTAGGATGGCAATTCACTCATCCTTTAGGATGGCAATTCACTCATCCTTGCATGAAATAGATGATGGGATGTGGTTATAATAATACTAAGAGATCACTAAATATTATAAAATCAATATTTATTTATGGCCTTTAAACAGTTAAACAGCTCATTAATTAAAATGTTGATGACGATGATGATGATGATAATAATAACAATAATGACAATGGTTTCAACTACAGCTCTAGGACTAAGCCTCAAACATAAAACTAATTTTTATAAAGAAATTCATAATTATTGCTTAATTTTAGCATATTTACTTATATCTTAAATAACTAATTTTCAACCATTGATGATGATGAATAATCACAACTTAACAAAGACTACACTTAATGAAATATATATCACTTCGTTTAATAAAACAAACTAATATTTATTACTACATTTCTAACATATACATAAAAATTTCTAGATAAATATGAAAATTGACATGAATAATAATAATAATAATTGATTATATAACAATCCTCAGATTAATTTTAAGTTCTTCCCCCTTTCCTGTTAAATGTATTTGTATTAAGTTGAACATCACATTGACCATGATTTTCACTCCATGAGAAAAGTATTTCAAGAAAAAAAAATAGTATCTGCTCATTAGCACACATACTTTAAAAATCCAACATGTAAATAGAATGTAAAAAAAAAAATGTTAGTAAAATTGAAAGAGCAAGTTTTAGAAAAGAGTTTTTAAATCATTATTCTCCTCCCCTTCTTCTATCCTCAGAAATGCTATACTTAACTTGAAACAAAATAACCCAATATTCTAATACTACTCATTATTTCACATTCACTCACAATTATACACATATAAAATATCATTATGTATAAGCGTGCTTTATCCCATGATAACAAAATATTATTTAAAACCAAAATAATAATATATTAGTTAAAACTAAAATCATAATACCATAAAAAAAAAAATTGTTTTACACATTAATATTGTAAAATTAATAAACAAATAATTTTCATACATTCAAGATCATTTATGAAGCTCAAAGTTATTTTTAGTAAGACATTCTTGTTTTAATCGATCTGAATAGTCTTTAAAGGTTCTTTAAATAAAATATACCACTTTATTGCTAAAATGTTTCTTAAGACTGATATCATAAAGAAAATAGATATAAAAAGTCATATTACCGATCTTTTGTTTGTGGCGAATTTCCAAAGGGTTCAAACTTGTCTTGTATAAGGTTTATATTTCTGCAGCTACCATTTCCGTCTTACTGGGAACAATCTCTTTCTTGAGGTGTATAACTATTTGATGATAGTGACTCTATTGAGGTTATTTGCTTTAGTGGATAATTTGGAAATCATTATACTAATTTTTCTTCTCTTCCTGTCAAGCATATGGATGAAACACAGCAGTTGTTTTCATATTTGTACGCTCTTCTTGAGTTTAAAAATCAGTTGTTGTAATAATTAATTGGACTTGATGATTAATATTTATCAGTAGATTAATTCATCTTCTTTGAATGCAGGTGAATGCTTTCTTCCTTCTATTAAAAACATCTTATTTCTCTGGTCAGTTGAAAGGTGTAGAATATTATTTTAGACATCTTTTCTTTCCTATGTGATGTGCAGCTTCCCCAGATGGTCCTGGAACCGATGGGACACATACATAATTTTTTCTAGCCCGACATTTCTTATATTTTCAGCATTCAATTGATAGTTTAATAATCTGAATCATAAACAATAATCATAATAATAATTCAAGACAGCTTTTTATATCCAATTTTTAGCTAACTTAACCAATCAGAGATAGCATCACTTGCTATTTTTGGACAAATTTGTTTTAATTAGATCTGTAATTTATATTCAACTACATTATTTTTCAACTGAAAAGTTTAATCCTTTTTCCAGACACTTTTGTTTAAAAAAAAAAATAGACTCAATCCTTATTTCCTTTCTTTTCTTTTTTTTTTCTTTTTAACATCCAGGTAACACTTCAAATCTTTGAGCTTCCTTCTTTAGATCTTGAGATAAGACAATTTCAAAATTAGAGATCTGACCCATTATAAGCTTCCAAAGTGAAAAACAATTATTTACAAAAAAAAATTGCTACAAAGATCGATATCTGATTAAACAGATTTCCTCTTTTAACAAAAAATTGTACAAAAAAAAATAATTTGACAGATTTAATACTTCCTTTTCTTTCAATATTTAGGAAATGTAAATTTTTTGTATGTAATGTACACACATCCTTCATTCTTTCAAATCATTCATAAACTAACCTTAAATAATATAATTGCTAGCTTAGTAATTATAACCCAATTATTTAATTAAATCTGTAACTTTTAAATCCCACTTATAATTAAAGAAAAGCAAAATAAAAGCATAGAATAAAATATTAGAATTGATCAAGCATAGGTTAGTTTTAAAGAAAGTTAAAATGTTGAATATTTGAAATATAAAACAATTAAATAATTTACACATACATTGCCTATATGCATTATAGCTTTGCTTTTTAAAGAAAAATTAAATATTAAATAGTTTAAATGTGTGTATTACCTTTCTATCAACACACAAACAAGTAAAGCATGTAATTGTTGACCCATTCTTTCTCTGTTTAAAGCTTTTAGAACTGGACCTTGTAGGGTTTGAACTTGGATGCCCTACAGCTTCATTTATGATTATATAAAAATGTGATGATGATTTTTGGTTTACCTTTTCTACATGCACATTACTATAAATTTAGCTAGTGACTAAATTGTAATGGCACAACTTTCTCCCCCTTCGGATAAAATCATCAGCACTTTTGTTTTAACTATATAAAAAAAAATCCTAACTAATAAATACACTAATAATAATAAACACATAATATATATATAAAAAAAAATTAACTACTGGTAAATATATTTTTCATTAGAAAACCTAAAAATAATTTATTTGGAGATCTTTGCCAGGCTATTCTGCTGAAGTATAAGGGATCAAACTCCTAGCATTATAGGTCCCCTTATTCCCATCAAGTGCAGCAAGCATAAAGGCATTCTCTCCTATCTTTTTAGTGATTTTGAATGGTCCTTCATACAAATGCAGAAACTTTTTAAATTTGTTTCTTTGGGGGTTGCTAACATGAGGGGTGCGTACCAGCACAAGATCATTGATCTTAAATGGATGTGGTTTAGTTCTGGATTGCTTTACCCTTTTTGACCCATGAGTTTAAGTTGGAATCGAGCCTTATTAAGGTCATCATCATTATTTATTTCCTCAAGGGTAATAGGCAAAGTGATTTTAATAAGCAAGAGTGTTCCTGTTTTCCGTAATGCAACCTAACAGGGGGAATCCTGTTGATTCATTACAAGTGATATTAATGAGATTTACCAATTCAGAAAGTTTATTCACCCACTGTCTATGATCATCTGGAATGTAGACTCTATAAAGTCCACTAAGCTCGCGATAATGCGCTCGCGGGAGGTTAGACTGCGGATTTCATATAGAGCTCATAACATGTTTGATGTTCTGAGTTTGAACCCATTTCTTCCAGGTCTTCGATACAAAGGCAGTGGCACGATCTGTCAAAATCACCTCACGTTTATCCCCCGGCTTGCAACTGGTGTTTGGTGAGGCACCTGATAACACCCTTAGCATCAGTTCCGTGGCTTTGGCAAATGCAGATACATATTTAGAAAATACATCATATGCCACTAAAATGAACTTTTGTCAGTTATAGGCCAGGGAGTGGTCCATAAAAATCAAGTGCCAACAATTGGTTAGGCCGATCCTGGGATTATGGGGTTGTAAAATACCGACGAATGACCTAGCATGGATACTTAGTCTTGGCACAAAAATCTGTACATTGTTTAATGACATTGCTGACACTTCTATACATCTGATTCCAATAGAAATAATTCTTTAACACACAAAATCTTTGGAGTGCCATAATGGCCATATTTGCAATGAGCATATTTTACTAATTTATTAATGAGGATTTTAGGAATCACGATCCTCCCAAGGGTTACTATGATTAACCTTAACCTTATACATGAGAAGGATCTTGGTTGAATTTGCACTGGGTAAAAACTTTCTTGAGTGATTTCTTGGAGCTGTGGCTGTTTAGGGGATGATTCAGGATGGTGATGATTCTGCCCAATTTTAGGTCTTGTTTTTGAATCCCAGCCAAATTATGGTAATCTTTTAAGATATCTCTCTAATTCAAACATTAATATTATTAATCAAGATATTCTCTGTACCGGGATGTTGGGGCACAAGACAGACAGGGTGACGACTAAGAACATCCGCAGGGACACTCTTAATACCCTCAACATAGACGGTGCTGTAATTAAACTGTTGTAGGTATAGACTCCATCTAATTAATCTTTCATTATTTAAATAGGCTTTTACTTAGAAATTCCTAAGCTCCTACATGGTCTTACAAAACAATAATGACCTCAGAGCCGCCAGCAAAAACTGGCGTGGCTTTTGAAAGGCCCATACAACTGCTAGGGGTTCTTTCTCTGTTATGGAGTAGTTCAGCTCTGCCGCCTCTCAAATGTCTACTTAAAAAGTATAAGACCTGGAGGTCTTTGATCTTCATCAAGCTGATATAAAACTACTCCCAGACCACAGTGGCTACTGTCTGTCTGTACAAAAAACTTTTTTACCAAAATCAGGGTAAGACAAAATAGTGTGGTTCAGTAGGTTTCATCTTATGGTATTGAACTCTCTGGTATGCTCAGTGGTCCACCTCCACCTTTCTGATTTTCTTCAATAACACAGACAAATACTGGGTATCTCGGCAAAGTCCCTATAAAACTTATGATAATAGTTACATAAACCTTGAGGAAGGACCGCAGTGCTTTTTGGTTTTTGGCATTGAGAAGTCCTGATATAGCAACAATCTTTCGGATGTGGGGTTTGATACCCTGTTCACTCTGATTACATGTCCCAGAAAAGTAATTTATTTTGCAGCTATAGTACATTTCTCCAGGTATATCTTTGACATTATGGGCTAAGCACTCTTCAAAGAATATCTGTAACTGTTCTAGATGCTCTGTAAGACTGCCGAGAGCAATAACTATGTCATCCACATACATGATGATCTTTTCTTTCAATTGTTTTGAAAGATCATATCGGAAAACATCTGATCAAACCAGCACCATCGTGCCAATGAGACCAAAGGGCATTCTTGTAAAAACATAAGTTTGACCTTGAAAGCGAAAGGCTGTATATTTTATGGTCTTCAGGGTGTAGTGGTATCTGCCAATAACTGGCTGTCAGATCAAAAGATGAGAAAATTGACTTTGGTTTGAATTTAATTAGCAGCTCATGTACAGGTGTGGAGGGAATATCGCGTTCAGGAATGGTTATCTGGTTCACATCCGAGCATCCAGACATACTCTTACTGTACCATCTTTCTTTCTGATAATTACCAAAGGATTGACATAAGCAGAGGAACACTTCCTAATAATTCTTCTCATCTCCAACATTTAGTCTATCTGTTTTTGTACCTCGGCCTTATATTGATAAGGGGCGAACTGGATACATTCTCTGTTGGAAAGGTTCGTATTATCCTTTAACTTAATTCGATGAGTATATCCACTTATGATGCCTGGAACAGTGGAAAACAGGCTGTTTATAATTGCATCACGGGTAAAGATAGTAAATTTTCTCCTATAGTCAGATTGTAAGAAAAACACTGATTAATTTTAGTTTTAATACCAACATCAATTAGTGTGCTTGAATATAGCAATTGACCAGAGAGTTTCGGTAACTCCCATTCAAAAGCAACTGTTCTTGTTGACATAAAAATAGCCCCCATTCTCATAATCTAATTTACATTTATTTCTGACTCATGAAGTCTGAACCTATAATGACATCATGAACCAATTCGAGGCATAATCAAGAAGACATGACCAAACTCAGACTGGTTAGCCTAAAATTAATCCAAACCTGCTTGTTGGACAGCCTGGTTCTCTCCCATTAATGCCAGAGTCACTTGTATCTGTTTAATGGGCAAGGAGGGTATACAATTCATTTACATGAACATCTTTTGATCGCTTTTTCTGAGATGATGGAGGCTTGACTACCAGAGTCAACTAAGGCATTTATACTAATCCCCTCCATCAATAATTTAAGAACAGGACAGTTATAGTTGATAGGTGGTTCACCTAGTTCAAATGGCTCTAGGTAATCCACATCCAGATCAAGGTATTTAATAACCACATCTCATTGTCCCTCTTACTGTTAGCATATGGCCCCAGCACTGAGGAACTATTCATACCAGGACCGTTCTAGTTTAGCGATGGAGTCTTTACTTCTGGGCCTTTACCCTGGTCTTTCTAGCACTGTGGTGATTCCACTTGTAGAGGGTTGCTCAGTCTCTAGGAATTACTTTCTTAACAACATTATCCCTAAAATTTCCCCAGGATTGATTAGGAGGCCTAGCCCTATAATTGTTTCTATACCCATATCTACTAAAATTCTGATCATTTGTTTGATCACCTAGATTCAGACTAAGACATTATAATTATACCTGTCCTTGGTGCTCTTAGGCCTAGTCTCTGAATCTAGCTCTGAAATTTCTAGAGCATCCAGGATTTCTGATGCTTCCTCTATACTGTGGCAATCAGCAGCAATTAGCATTTGTTCAATGCTCGGGGAAGATTGTGTCGGAGTATTCTCAGGATTTGGTGCTCTGAAGGAGGGGAAATGCAGTCAGACTTTCAACTTAACCGCCTGCTTCTCCCTGAAAAATTGTGTATAGCTACCCTTGGTACCCCACATATTTTTTCACTGTGTAATCTGGTAGCGCACCTGGTCCTGCCCTATCTTCACTCCAAAACAGGCTAAGATAACACAACGAAATCCCCAAAGGTAGTGGGCTTATCAATAGGGACCGCCACTATTCTTTAGCATAGGCATAAAGATGGTTACATGCAATGGCCAACTTTTCTGTCTACTCAGCTCTACACACACAGAAAAAGAAGTTCTTCAAGGTACAGCCAGATACTCAAGTGCTCCCTGAGTCCCACTCAAAGGCCTTAATTTTAATTAAATTTGAGGTCATTGACCCTCCTACTCTATATTCATCTTTACTGGTATGGCTGCCCTATCTACTAAATTTTAACTCTGTGGATTTTTACCCAAAGTAGGCATCTCTTTCTGACTGATTCTGTTCTGAGCTATCCCTACAGTCATCAGGACTGGTGCCATACCATCGCTCTGCTCTGAATTTTAGTTTGACTGATCTCGCAGCTCCCACATTAATACGATCTTTTAATTTCTATTTTCTGGGTGCAGAGATCATCCATCTCTCAGTTTTATGTATTCCACAACATAGGCCTTCTGGTTCTCCTCAACCTTTCTCAACATAACACCCAATTCATGTTGATTCATTCTGGGTCCCTCTTCTAAAGAACTTGACTTGTCCTTTTACTATCTCCTCCCTAAAGCTATCCATTTGCTCTCCCCTAATTCTTCCTTAAGATTTTGGTCAATTTGTACACACCCATTGGCCATGCTTCCCTTTAATCTCGACTTTCTAAGCTACTAAACTTATATTTCTAGTGAGGGTTTGACCTATACAGCCCAAAGTGGCTTCTTATATGAGTCCACCATACTACCTCTAATCTAATATGAATTCCTGCAGTTATTTCGCATTCTTTTTCTATGCATTCTGATATGGATTGGGAGACCAAACCATGGACCTCATTCCTAATTCAACTCAATTTCTCTCTTATTTTCTTCGACAGACTGCTCCACTCTGAGCCTTTAATGACTGTGGTCCCTGACAGCCTCCCCAAGCTTGGTGACTTCCCATAGACCCACACACTCCTTCTATCCTCTCCTCTAATGACACAAACTCTATTTTTACACTCTACATTGGACCCTTCTATCCCAGTTTCAGGGCTTTTCTATGATCATTTGGTTAACAGTTGTCCAATAGAGTTCTCTAGATTTACCCTTAAACCTTCTATACTTCTTTTCTGTTAGGATTAATTCCATCTTTTTGTTCTAGATTTTTCCATCCTTTGCTTTCACTATCTTCTCTTAGACTTTCTATATTTTTGCTTACTATCTTCTTAGACTTTCTATATTTTGCTTATTATCTTCTCTTAGACTCGCTATTTTTTATTATTTTTCTATCTTTGTTCTAGATTTA